>CAUYON010163570.1:0-37173 GCA_963573935.1 Arctocebus calabarensis | reverse complement strand
GCCTGTAGTCCCAGCTACTTGGGAGGCAGAGGCAAGAGACTCGCTTGAGCCCAGGAATTGGAGGTTGCTATGAGCTGTGATGCCATGGCACTCTATCCAGGGTGACAGCTTGAGGCTCTGTCTCAAAAAAAAAAAAAGTATCCAATGTATACAGCCTTACTATGAAGCTAATTTATAGCTTTCATATGAAGGCTATTACCCAATTATAGCACAAGAAGATGTGGAAAGGGGTAAGGGAGGGAAGGGGATGGGTGGGTGAGAAGGTAAATGGTGGGGTCACACTTATGGTGCATCTTAGAAGGTACAGGTGAAACCTACTCAATGCAGAACACAAATGTTTTCACCCAATAAATGAGAAAATCCCATGAAGGTTATGTCGAACAGTTGGATGAAAATATTTCAGATTGTATAAGAAGCCCGCACACTGTACCCCATGATTGCACTAATGTACACAGCTATGATTTAATAAAAAAAAAAAAAGAAAAAGAAAAAACACAGTCTCTAAGTCACAGACTCTAAATCTAGATTCATACTGATTGTAGAATCAGAATTTTTACAGTGTCATATTAAAAACAAATTTTTTTAGAAAGTTAAAGTGCTAGAAGTGTATAATAAGTCCCCATTTTCACAGAATTAACAACTTTTAATGTTTGGCCACTCTTTTTTCCTATGTATTTAAAACTACATATAATATATGCACACATTCTCCTTTATAAAAATATAGGCATGTATATGAGACATCACAGGTAAAGTTAGAACTGTTTTTGGAGATTTTACTCCTTGTTCACTTACTCCTGTCCATTTCTTCAAAAATACCCTTGATGATCTTATGAGCCATACAGTGTTGGGTTTATCTGATAACAACTGATGATATACCTGATAACAAACCACCTCAAGTTAGTGACTTAAAACAACAACAGTTCATTTATTTTGTTGAGGAATTTGCCATTTGTTCAGGGCTCAGCAGGAATGGTTCATCTGTACTTCCACATGGTGTCAACTTTATTGAGACCCTTGGAGGAGATACTTTCAATAGTAGCTCATTCATTTGATGAGTTGGTGCTAGCTAGTTGGTGCTAGGAGTTCCTTGAGGGCTGTGGGCTGAGGATTTCTGTTCCTTTCCATATGAACCCTTCCATTGATAGCTTGAGCTTCCTCATAGCATGATGGCTGGGCTCCAAGAAAAAGTACCCTAAAAGGACAATGCATTACATTTTTTATTACTTAGCCTTAGTTATGTAGCATCATTTCTGCCATAATTTACTGGTCAAAGTGGTCACAAAGTCCACCCAGTTTCAAGGAGAGGGGACATTGATCCTCTCTCTCAACATCAAAGTCAAACTGGAAGTGAAACATGTAGGATAGGAGATAGCAACATGCCACATATGCATTTAAACTTTTTTTTTTTTCGGGGAGTCACCTGTGGCTCATCGAGTAGTGTGCGGCCCCATATACCAAAGGTTCAAACCCAGCCTCGGTCAAACTGCTAGACAGAAAAATACCCGGGCGTTGTGGCGGGCACCTGTAGTACCAGTTACTCGGGAGGCTGAGGCAAGAGAATCGCCTAAGCCCAGGAGTTGGAGGTTGCTGTGAGCTGTGTGATGCCATGGCACTCTACTGAGGGCAATGAAGTGAGACTCTGTCTCTACAAAAAAACTTTTGTTTTTCTTTGAGATAGAGTCTCATTATGTCACCCTTGTTAGAATGATGTGTTGTCACAGCTCACAGCAACCTCAAACTCTTGGGCTTAAGCAATTCTCTTGCCTCAGTCTCCCAAGTAGCTGGGACTACAGGCACCTGCCACAACGGCTGGGTATTTTTTGGTTGCAGTTGTTTAGCTGGCCCTGGCCGGGTTTGAGCCCGCCACCCTCAGTGTATGTGGCTGGCGCTATAACCACTGTGCTATGGACACCGAGCCAGCATTTAAAACTTTTACATAGGCCAGGCGCAGTGGCTTACTCCTGTAATCCTAGCACTGTGGGAAGCTAAGGTGGGTGGATTGTCTGAGCTCACAAGTTTGAGACCTGCCTAAGCAAGATCGAGACCCTGTCTCTAAAAAAAAAAAAATAGCTAGGTGTTGTGGTGGGTACCTGTAGTCTTACCCTATTTGGGAGGCTGAGGCAAGAGAATCACTTGAGCTCAAGAGTTTGAGGTTGCTGTGAGCTATGATCCCGTGGCACTCTACCAAGGGTGACAAAAATAAATAAATAAATAAATAAATAAAACTTTTACATAAACAGTATTTTATGGTCTATATTTTTTAAATTGCTCACTCAGTGTTATTTATTTATTTATTTATTTGTAGAGACAGAGTCTCAACTTTATCGCCCTTGGTGGAGTGCCGTGGCATCACACAGCTCACAGCAACCTCCAACTCCTGGGCTTAGGCGATTCTCTTGCCTTAGCCTCCCGAGTAGCTGGGACTACAGGTGCCCACCACAATGCTCAGCTATTTTTCTGTTTTGCAGTTTGGCGGGGTTAGGTTTGAACCCACCACCTTTGGTGCCCTACTCAATGAGCCACTGGCGCCGCCCACACTCAGTGTTATGTTTGTTTAATTTAGAGCGGAACCTACTTTTTTATAGCTGAACCTATATTTTATAGAATATACCTATATGCCCCTGGTGTTCAGGTCCAAACAGTGAGGAAAAGTTGTTAGCAATATCATGAATTTGGTTTTAGCTCTGCCGTCTACTATTAAGGCCAAAGTCCTAGCCAGGGAAAAGCTTCTGTTTTGATCAGCATTACTATATCCAAAAGCTGAGCCTAGTTTCCTGATGTGAAGTACAAGATTCATGCTGCTTGTTAGGCATGAGTCTTAGTAAGAAAAGTAGAGAGGAATGCAATCTATCACTGTCAATTGAGTGAGGGTCTGCGTGTTGGGTCTTGTAAGGCATGCAAAAGAAATAAAAGGAAGGGTTCTTGCCGTTGAGAAAAGAATAATTCGTTGGAGGAGACAAATACCCCTAGACGGAGAGGAGGTGTTTAAGCTGAGTGGAGGAGTTCAGAGCGGGAGGGATTGGCATGAGTTGAAAGCTAAGAGCCAGCTTAGGGAAGGATGCTCTCCCCTGTGAGTTCCTCTAGGCCAGGAAGTGGCTCAGCCTCCTCTTTCCAACTCCCCAAAGGGCACTTGGCTCAAAAAATTTTGTGTTGAATGTGGGAAGTGGGACTTAAGCTGACTTTGAATTGTGCGTGGGAAGGGAGGAAGATGGACATTCATTCATGGCTGGGGCTATAGCCTGGGTATCTCGGGATAGGTGACAGAGTCTCCTGACTGGCTGCCAAGGGGCTCCAGGGGTAGAAAAGACAATGGCCTTGGGGAGACTGGCCTGTAAAGTGAGTTGGGCTTAAACCTCTTTTACCACTTACTAGTGAGATGACTAGGGGACAAGTTTTCAGTTTCCCTGTCCATAGAACAGGCACACTAATACCCGCCCAAACCGGCTGTGATGATTAAATGGAAAGAAGCAAAGTGTTTAGCGCGGAGTTGTGTGCCTAACTGGTAGTAAATTCTCAAAAGAGGTTAGTGATGATTATTAATATTATTCAAGCTGGGGCCAGGTGACAGGTGGCTTTCATTTGGTTCTTTAGGTGTTATTTAAGGTTTATAACCCTGGCTGCTTAGACTGGTTGAAGAAAGTGGGAAAGGTGCAAGGAGACCAGTCAGGAGCCATGTGAGAAACCCACGAGGATAGCTGGGCATTGTGGAGGGCAACTGTAGTCCCAGCTACTCGGGAGGCTGAGGCAAGAGAATCGCCTAAGCCCAGGAGTTGGGGTTGCTGTGAGCTGTGATACAATAGCACTCTACCCAGGGAGACAGCTTGAGACTTCGTCTCAAAAAAAAAAAAAAAAAGAAAGAAAGAAAAGAAACCCATGTGGATATCAGCAAATGAGGGTGTTTCACCCTGAAGGACTGGAAGTTCTCCATGCTCAGTGTTCAGGACTTTCTGTGATAACATTTTCGAGTGAACTTGTCCATGTGAAGGTTAGAAAATGCAAAGCCTCACCCTTTCCCAGTGTTACTTCAGTCTTGGCATGGCTCCCACCGCTGGGGAAAGCCTCCATTGAGCCCCAAACCTAACCATGTCCCCTGGACAGATACTCTCATCACTCTCCATGCTTTGAATATGTAGTCTTTTCTTTCTCTTCTTCTTCTTTTTTTTTTTTTTGACACAGAGCCTCAAGCTGTCACCCTGGATAGAGTGCTGTAGCATCACAGCTCACAGCAACCTCCAACTCCTGGGCTCAAGCAATTTTCCTGCCTTCACCTCCCAAGTAGCTGGGCTACAGGCGCCTGCCACAATGCCTGGCTATTTTTTTTGGTTGCAGCTGTCATTGTTTGGTGGGCCCGGGCTGCTCAGGTGTATATGGCTAGTGCCTTAGCTGCTTGAGCCACAGGTGCCGAGCGTCTTTTTCTCCTTGAAACAGAGTCTCATTTTGTTGCCGTGGGTACAGTGCTGTGGTGTCACAGCTCACAGCAACCTCAAACTCTTGGGCTCAAGCAATCCTTTTGCCTCAGCCTCCCGAGTAGCTGGGACTATAGGCACTGCCACCACACCTGACTCATTTTTCTGTTTTTAGTAGAGACTGGAGTCTTGCTGTTGCTCAGGCTGGTCTCTAACTCCTGTGGGCAGCAGCCAATCCACCTGACTCGGCCTCCCAGAGTGCTATGATTACAGGCATCCCTGTGCTGTGCCTGTCTGGGTTTGTGGTCTTAGCATAATTTTTTTTTTTTAGAGACAGAGTCTCACTTTATCACCCTTAGTAAAGTGCTGTGGCATGTCACAGCTCACAGCAACCTCCAGCTCTTGGGCTTAGGCGATTCTCTTGCCTCAGCTTCCCGAGTAGCTGGGACTATTTTTTTGTTGCAGTTTGGCCAGGGTGGGGTTTGAACCTGCCACCCTCGGTATATGGGGCCGGCATCCTACCCACTGAGCCACAGGCGCCGTCCGGTCTTAGCATCATTTTTGATCACATATAACTTTTTTTGATTGGCATGTCTGTCCCCACTAGACTGTAAGCTCCATGAGAGCAGGCCCTCTTAGTGTATTTAGCACCCTGTAGATGCTGAGTAATTATTTGTGGAATATATGACTGCTCATTAAATATTCTTCTGATTCATGTGCCCAGCATGCTCAGATGTTCACCACCTCTTACTTTTTCTGTAATATACATCCTCTGGTTGCACATATGCACGTCTCCGTCAGGTGCTTCCTGGGCCTTCCTGTGTGCCCAGTACTGTTCCTGGGGTGACGTGATGGCGGGAAGGCTGTGGCCCTCTCTGTGCAGCTTACCTTTTCTTGGGAGGCATGGACAGACAATGAAGGTAGATCCCTGAGCGAGATCATTTCAGACGGTGGTAGGTGCTCTGGAGGAATGAAGCAGGGAATACAATGAGGAGTGACCTCTCTGAAGAGGAGGCACTTGGGCTGAGACTGGGATGGCACAAAGGGGCACTGAATGGGGCACCCAAGGCAGGGCACAGCAGCAGAGAGGACCGGCATATGTCTCTGCAGAAACCAGCATGGTGGGTGGAGGGGACATACCGGAGGCTGGTGTGACCAGAACAGTGTGTGAAGGTGAGAGAGCCAGAGCTGAGATCAGTGACATGGGCAGGCGTGGACCGTTCAGGGCCTTAGAGGTCAGGTTAAGGAGTTGAGGTGCACACCAAGCGCGATGGGAGTCTTTGGAAAGTTTTAAGCTGGGGGAAACAATTTGGTTTATCGCACAAGGGATCCTCTGGCCGGTAAAGGACTGTATTCCTGTTAGTTATAGTGATACGGATGAGCACCTGAATACAGATAATCACAATGTGCACACAAAGTCATTTATTAAAGCTCATGTTCTTATGTTCACACATCACATCGTACTGCACAGACTTTCACGTCCTTCCACACAGATGCTCACACGCTCGATCAACCAGGCTGACACCTGGGCACGTGCGTAATAAAATGCACTGGCACAGTCACATTATACAGAAATTCACCCACGTACCCACACAAAGATACTTACGCATCAACCTGCCCTCACAGGCACTCTGGTGTTACCCACAAATACCAGCTCCACCTAAATGCATGTGCGCACCTTCACTCCTACCCCAACCAGCCAACTCTTGCCGCCCATCACCCAAGCAATCTCATTCAGGCTCCTAACAGCAAATGAGATCAGAACTCTATGAGGAATTGTCCTCTTTGTTGAGCATAAATGTGCTAAATAAATCTCCCTGCCTTGAATAAATCTTGTACAGATATAGAAAATGCATTAAAGGCTGAAAAACTAGAGGTGGCTGGAGACGGTGTGGGAACAGAGCAGTAAATCTGTACAGGCTGTGCCGGCAGCTGGGTCTCTCTGCTTGCCGAGAGCAGGAAGGGAGTTGGGAGTGGGGGGCAGTCTCCTTCCTGGAGGTCACCCCCAGGTAACCATGACCCCCTTCCCTGGGTGATGTGTCTTTTCAGCTGGAAGTGTCTGGACCTCCTCCCTAGGATGTGGGTGAGCATCGGGTTTCATGACACAGAAACACTTCTATCTCATTTGATCTATTCTGGAAGAAAAAGCACTTGTTGAGTCAAAACTCAGACTGAACTGTTTTTGGAATATGGAGACAAAACAATGGCATAGCTCTGGTTTGTTTGAGTCTACTTTAGACATGAATTACTGGTTCTTTCCTGGAATATAACTGAGATTGCAGGCCCATGATATATTGTTTGGTCCATTTTCACTTGCTTTTTTTTTTTATTTTGTTTTATCTTTTTTTTGAGACAGAGCCTCAAGCTGTCACCCTGGATAGAGTGCTGTGGCATCACAGCTCACAGCAACCTCCAATTCCTGGGTTCAGGCAAGTCTCTTGCTCTGCCTCCCAAGTAGCTGGGACTACAGACGCCTGCCACAACGCCCGGCCATTTTTTGGCGGGCCCGGGTTCGAATCCAGCCCGGGCCCACCAAACAACAATGACAGCTGCAACCAAAAAATGGCTGGGTGTTGTGGCGGGCGCTTGTAGTCCCAGCAACTTGAGAGGCAGAGGCAGGAGACTCACTTGAGCCCAGGAATTGGAGGTTGCTGTGAGCTGTGATGCCACGGCACTCTATCCAGGGTAACAGATTGAGGCTCTGTCTCAAAAAAAAAAAAAAAAAGTTTACCAAAATCTAGGCTCATCATTTACACTTTGGAGGGATTGGTAATTTGTTATTTCCTTTTGTATCCCATCTCTAATATTTTCTTTCAGTTTCCTCTACTTCACCCATCCTCTACTAAGCCCAGATGTCCTTGTGAGGATCAAAAAATGTCTTTCAGTATATATTCCAGCAAAAAAGCTGGATATTGCAAGACACCTACAGCCTGTACTGCCCTCCTAACAGTTAATTTGGTTGCTTTGGCTCTGTATTTTTAAGACTTCTTTAGTTTTCAACAGTATTTCTCTGATATGTCTCGATGCAAATTTTTTTTCTATTTTTCTTCTTAGAATTCATTGGGTATCTTGACTCTGTGGATTGATATCTTTTATCAGGTTGAATATCTTTTTTAGTTTTTATTTCTTCATGTATTACCTTTGCTCCTTTCTCTCTTTTCCTTGTTGTAATTCCGACATATTATATATTGTATCAATTTTATTCATCTGTGTCCCTTCACCAGGATTTAAAATTCATCCTCACACTTTTAATTCTAGTTCTTTGGGAGACCAAGGCAGGAGGATCATTTGAGATCAGCATTTCAAGACTAGCTTGGGCAACATAGTAAGACCTTATCTCTACATAAACTAGAAAAATTAGCCAAGCATGTCTGTAGTTCCAGCTACTTGGGAAGCTGAAGTAGAAGGATCAGTTGAGTCTAGAAGTTTGAGGCTGCAGTGAGCTATGATCAAGCCACTGCACTCTAGTCTGGGCAACAGAGCAAGACCCTATCTCTAAAATACCAATACTAATACTAATAGTAAGACTGATGAGTGCAGGGATTTTTGACTAGCACACAGTAGGTGCTCTATAGGCACACGTTAAGGGCTGGATGAGTCAGAGGCCTTTTATGTCCATGCTTTCCAGCCTCTTACTCATCTCCCAGTTGTCAGTGTTTGCAACATCACCAGCCATTCTTATAGCACCCAAATACTTGTACAAACAAACACATCCTTTCTTTCTCTCTTTTTGGATAAGCTTAAGGGGTATGCATTTTTCATCCTCACAGATTATACCAGATGCTAAAGCAACAAAGATGCTCAAGACTCCTGCGTTCCCAAGACTCTCATGAGAAAAGAAAGCCCAGAGAGGTGAAGTGACTTATCCAAGGTCACACAGGCATGTGGACGCAGCACTAGAAGTAGAATCTAAGTCTCTGGACTGCAGCCCAGTGGTCTTGTCTACCCTTAGGACTACTGTTTTTGAGAAATCATTTGCTACCTTCCCCAGAAATACTTTTTTTTCCTTTTTCATTTATTTTTATTTTCTCTTTTATTTACTGAGAATTTTTGTTTGCTTCTGTAGGGTACCTGGGGGCATTCCTAGGACAGGGCACTTTAAGTCATGTTCAAGGTTTAAGTTTCCATAGCCAGAGAATAAAAAGTCAGCATAGAAGCCCAACTAGTTTCATTTCACAACGCATGGAAAGGAGAGCCTAAAACAAGAGGTAGACTATCAAAGTCTCCACATCAGTGGACCCTGGGCATTGACTTTTTTTTTTTTTTTTTGGAGACAGAGTCTCACTTTGTCTCTCTCAGTAGAGTGCTATGGTGTCATAGCTCACAGCAACCTCAAACTCTTGGGCTCAAGCAATTCTCTTGTCTCAGCCTCCCAGTAGCTGGGACTACAGCGCCCTCCACAACACCTGGCTATTTTTAGAGATGGGGTCTCGCTCTTGCTGAGGCTGATCTTGAAAAGGTGAGCTCAGGTGATCCACACGTCTCGGCCTCCCAGAGTGTTGGGATTACAGGCGTGAACCGCTGCCCCTTGCCCCTATATTGACTTTCTATTTTCTAACCCTGGGGGCTGCTAAGAGTGCAGAAGTGCTGAGCTGAACTTCTCAGTGATTTCATCCTAATGGATAAATGCTCTCAGAGCAAAAGTGGCTTTGAATTAGGATTTTTGTGGTCTTCTAGATTTTGGCCTAGTGTTTGCTCACTATCTTAGTAGATCTTTGATGCTGTGAAGATGATTTGGGGGTTTAACTGCTATTTTATTTATTTTTATTTTTATTTATTTATTTTAGAGACGTAGTCTTGCTCTGTTGCCCAGGCTGGGGTGCAGTGGCCTGATCATAGCTCACTGTAACCTCCTGGGCTCAAGTGATTCTTCTGCCTCAGCCTCCCAAGTAGCTGGGACTACAGGTCCACGCTACCACACCTGGCTAATGTTTAATTTTTTTTTTTTGTAGAGACGGGGTCTCTTAATGTGGTCCAGGCTGGGGCTCAAGTGATCCTCTCACGTCGACCTCCCAAAGTGCTTGGATTACAGGCGTGAATGGTTGACCTAAGATGATTTTGGTATTTCATCAACCTTTTCTCAATTGTCCTCTGTGGAAGGGTCAATCTCAATTACCTAATTTCCTTTTTTTTGTAGAGACAGAGTCTCACTTTATCACCCTGGGTAGAATGCCGTGGCGTCACACTGCTCACAGCAACCTCCAGCTCTTGGGCTTAAGCGATTCTCTTGCCTCAGCCTCCCTAGTAGCTGGGACTACAGGCGCCTGCCACAGCGCCCGGCTATTTTTTTGCAGTTTGGCCGAGGCCGGGCTTGAACCCGCCACCTTCGGTATATGGGGCCGGCGCCCTACTCGCTGAGCCACAGGAGCCGCCCCCTAATTTCCTTTGCTAAAAGTCGATCTCTCTGTCTTGGCCAGTGCACACGTGGCCACCTGGAGCCCCAATGCTGTGATGAGGACTGGCGTTGTGGGGCTGGCTCCAGCTCCAAGTCTAGCTCTAACTCTCATTCTTCCCCAAACCTCTTTTAGTTTGTTTTCGAAGGTGATAGAGGGTAGTCATGACTTTGTTTCCTAAAAGAGAGATTCCTGGTGTCTGTGCCCTGCACTCCCTCTGGGTGAGAATTCGTGTGGATAATACCAGTGCAGAGGATGATATGAAGATAAAGCTGGAGGCTGTAAGCCTTGCCTTTATGCTTTGCTGGGCTAGCCCGCCATCAGACCAGCTGATAGCTCTGAAGCCGATGAAGACAACTGGCTGGCTCTTTGGTCTTGCCTCTGTCAACACTGATCAGGTGAACAGACATGGGCCCAGCTGACACAGAGATCATGGGGGACCTGGGATGGTGTACATTTAGGACCTAGAAAGGAAGAAAGAGCCTGTGAAGGGAAGAACTATGTTTAAGCTCAGCACCCATCCACTAGTCATTGGATCAGCTGTTCTTGTTTTGTCAATGGTACCTGTGGCTGTGTATGACTGGTTTACAGCCCATATTGATCAAAATAGACAAGGATGAATTTTCATACAGAGCAGTGACCCAAGGCTATCTGGAGCAACTTTCTTCCCCACTGCTCTCTTTATACCTGCTTTCAAGCATTAGATGCGGACAGGGCTAAGTCACCCATCATACCCACCCATGTTGTTCAAACCAGACTTGGCCATTACGAATGGCCATGCCTACATTATGCTCACAGATCCCAGGGAGTGCAGTAATTAATGCTGGCGAGAACTTCATTAATCTTGATTTAGCGCCCAATGTAGTTGCGTTCCCTTCCTCCTTCCCCGACACATGAAATGACTGAAGGAAGAATGTTAATTCCCAGGGGATACCTAGCTGGGAAGTGGGGGGTTTCTGCGGTTCTTCAGCTATGTGCAACCTCAGAAGCCTCACCCTAGATTTCAGCCAGTAGCTCCCCAGGTGCCAAAGGAAATTTAACAGTGTAGAGGTTCCAGGGTCACCTGCCTAGTTCTCCCACTTTTCTATTACACTGTAACCCTGCTCTTTCTTGATCTAGACTCCTGAGCTTCAGGAGAGACGGTATCTCTTCAGTTCCTTCTCTGTTCGCTCCCAGAGCGCTTGCAAGGTGGTCACTCAAGGGACCTCACAAGCTGGAAAGATGCTAAATCCTAACATTCTAGCATCGGTCTAACGCTGAAAACTCCCTCCCTCATGAGCCCTGGTTCACAGCTTTCGTAGAGTTCTCCAGGGTTTTCTCCTCTCTTGGGTTGTTGCCAACCCTTCTTCCTCATGGAGCAGAGCAGATGTGTGAACGTTGGGGTGTGAGTGATGCCATCGTCTGGTGGGTCTGGACCTGCAAGCTTTGTATTCATAGGACGCCTTCTTCCACATCAACTAGATAAGCTGTCACCAGCCAGATGGCCGTGCCTTGGTTATGTCCAGATATGAAAGGCTTGGGCTCCCAGGTGGGTTGACAGAGTGAGAGAGGTATATTTCATGTCTTTCTACTCAACCATGGTCCTCAAGTCTATAAAGACAAAAATTAAACATTAACTGGTATTTCTAAATGGCATTTTAATGCACAATTTAATGCACAATTTAAAGAGATGCAGAGACTTTGGCTAGTTACATGACTCACAGTATCTCACTGCTTAACCTCTCACTGATGTTTTCATGATTTGGGCGGAATTAATGCACACTCAATTTATTAGCTGAGCCAAGACTTTTGAGAAACATCAGCAGCTTCCAAAATTCCTGTAGCCTTGACAAAAATGAGATAAAGTCGGATAGCTCAGCTCCACGTGTTCCACCCCCCCTCCACCCAATGTTCCTTAGGTCATTTCTACCTAATTTAAACAAGCCTCTTTGGCTCGGCGCCTGTGGCTCAACGGGCTAAGGTACCAGCCACATACACCTGAGCTGGCAGGTTCGAATCCAGCCCGGGCCACAAAACAACAATGATGGCTGCAACCAAAAAATGGCCGGGCATTGTGGCAGATGCCTGTAGTCCTAACTACTTGGGAGGTGGAGGCAAGAGCCTTGCTAGAGCCCAGGAATTGGAGGTTGCTGTGAGCTCTGATGCCATGGCACTGTATCCAGGGTGACAGCTTGAGGCTCTGTCTCAAAAAAAAAAAAAAAAAAACAAGCCTCTTTTTGGTTTCTGCTTTACTAAGCACACGTGACTGTGAGGTCACTGAGCCACCCAGGTGCCCAGGGTCAGTGCCTTAATTCTCTTCTCTTTGAGAAGAGATGCCTTCTACAGTGGTGGGCGGGACATGGAGTCAGACGGGTTCAAGGCCAAATCTCAGCAGCTCTCCTACACAAGTAACTTAACCACTTTTCCTCTGGAAACTGGAGAGAGCAGTGGCTGCCTTTCGGAGATGCTCCAAGGGCTACACAGAATAATGCACATTAAAATGGCTAGCACAAGTCCCAGCATGGAGTAAGCTCTTGATAAATGCATGTTGTCATTATGTTTTCATCCTCAAATAAAAGATGCCTATTTGTCCCAGAGTCTTAAAACCTTGTACATCTTGTAATAATTCTATCTACAACCATCACTCACAGTCTTCACTCTTGACAGACTAACTGCAGAATGCAAGTATAATCCCAGTTATGGTTTTTTCATTTATTGGAGTAATGTGCTATAAACTTTATAAAGCACTCTCCTATATTATTGTTCTATTTATCTCCCACATCACACCTCAGGGGATGAGACCATAATGAAACAAAGATATGGACTGGGTGTTAATATGATGTGTTTTCGCCACAGCCCATGTGGACATGCCCGAGAGCATGTGAGTGGGTGTTTATGTGCGTCTGTGCGTGTGAGTGGTGAATGATGTGTTCCATACCTTTATATGCTGGGTGGACTCTAGGTCTCCTGTCTCTCTTCTATTCTCACCAAAATGTTCCCCCATGTACGTGCTGCAGAGTGCCGGACGGCCTTCGGTAGCTTTGAGAGGGGCTGTTGCCTGAATCTGACACATCTTCTGTGGGCTCAGTTAATTACTCTCATGGGGATTATTTAGAATGGCTACCAAAGAATAAAGTAGCCACACCTCTCTCTGGCAACATCCATGCAGACACAGACAGACAGACAGACAGACACACACACACACACACACACACACACACACACGGCCACACGGTGCTGGTCACTTTCCTGTTCGTCCCTCCCCCTGCTATGCTCTAACTGCAGGGAACAGCACTTCGGCAGAGACTGGAGGGCAGGAGAAGGGGAGAATCTCTTTGTCTCTTTGCCTCAGGCTTCCTCTCTGGCAGCAGCTGGATCCTCCCCTGTGGATTGAGTCCTTAACATAGCACCAGATTCTGGGTCCTCCTGTTTTCCTTCCAGCTCTGGGGGTGTAGTGCTTTTCTGCCATTCCTTTTCTTCAGGTTGAATGTTTTCCACCTCTTTGATTTCTTAGTCCTCCATCACCTGTTAAGTTAATCTTTTGTATTAAATTCTTTGTTTGAAAGATCTAGAGTGGGGCAGTGCCTGTGGCTCAGTGGGTAGGGCGCTGGCCCCAGATA
Source organism: Arctocebus calabarensis (assembly GCA_963573935.1). Lineage (NCBI taxonomy): Eukaryota > Metazoa > Chordata > Mammalia > Primates > Lorisidae > Arctocebus > Arctocebus calabarensis. The sequence continues at coordinate 23,775 of CAUYON010163570.1, read as the reverse complement.
CCAAAGGTGGCAGGTTCGAACCCAACCCCAGCCAAACTGCAACAGAAAAATAGCCGGGTGTTGTGGTGGGCGCCTGTAGTCCCAGCTACTTGGGAGGCTGAGGCAAGAGAATCGCTTAAGCCCAAGAGCTGGAGGTTGCTGTGAGCAGTATGACGCCACGGCACTCTACTGAGGGGCGATAAAGTGAGACTCTGTCTCTACAAAAAAAAAAAGAAAGAAAGAAAGATCTAGAGTGTATTTTGTTTTCCCAAATAGACCCTAACACCCTCTTTTCCTCCCTTCCTACATCTCTCCCTCCCCCTCTCTCCCTGTCTCTTTTTCCATCTCTCTCTCTCTCTCTCTCTCTCTCACACACACACACACACACACACGCACGCTTACTCACTATGACAAACACTATGAGCTGAGGCTGCAGTGCTGTTGGCTCAGTTGTGACCCAGCAGCGGGGGTGTACAGAGGACGAGAAACCAGCACCTCGGCAACACGTGTCTCCCAGAGTCTCAGCAGGCCAACAAGTCAACCACTTTGGGCTGTCTCTGTGACCTGCTCCTGAAATTGTGGGCATTCATCATGGAGAGAGCATTCTCTCCTCTTGCCCTCCCCCAGCACCCCGAGTATGTGCCCTTCACACCCTCCCCTCTCTTCATATTATGGGCAGGACCTAAAGAAAAGGCAGAATCCTAGGGCTCCTATGCCCTCCAGGGTCGCAGTGTGGACATCAGTCTGTCCCCGTCTTCTGGATGGGAAACTCCTCTGAGTGAAGAGAATTTGACCCTGGGACAAGCAGACTGGCTCTAGATGTTGATGAAACAGCCAGTCAGGCTGTCAGACCTCTGGGGAAATGTCATTAGTTCTTCGGCACCCTGAGGACCAGGGCCTAGGTAATCATTTTTTTTCCTACTGAAATCTGCTGATAAAACTAACTTACTTAGATCTTTAGAGAAGTAAAATTGTGTCCACTTATCTCCTTCTTAGGAACTGTGAACACAAAACTATTCAATAAGCACAACAAGTAGCAATTTGTCCTAAGGACCAATTAATGTGGGAAGACAGGGAACAAGTAAGTCAGGGAAATAAGAGGCAGATGTGGGGGAGGGAGGGAAGAGCAAGTGGGGGACGGAAAGATGCTCCTAGGGACCCTAGTGTACAGGAGATGAGAGAAGGTCAGCTGCGGGGGCTCTCACCTGCACTCCCGGCACTCCGGGAGGCCGAGGTGGGAGGACTGCCTGAGCTCAGGAGTTCGAGACCAGCCTGAGCAAGAGTGAGAGCCCATCTGTACTAAAGAAAGGAACACCAGCCTGGCGTTGTGGTGGGCACCTGTAGTCAGTCCCAGCTACTCCAGAGGCTGAGGCAAGAGGATTGCTTAAACCTAAGAGTTTGAGGTTGCTGTGGGATATGATGCCAGGGCACTCTACCCTTGGTAACAGAGTGAGACTATCTCCAAAAAAAACAGAGAGAGAGATGTAGAAAGAGACCAGAAATTCATGAAGTAATGCCCCCTCTCTCGTGGCCTTTTAGAATAGCACAGTTGAAAACTCAAAAGTAACTTTGTTTTGCCAGCTATGTATTCTCTGAAGGCCTGTGGTGCAGGGCTGCAAACACACTTTTCTCTTGGTCGCTTTAGTCAGTGTAGAAACACAAGTCACCCCATATTTTTCTGCCTATCTCCCTGACAAGTGCCTTGAGGTCAGGAGTCTGGTCATGTATACTTAACCCAGAGTTCACGACAGAGTCGGTGCTCATAATTTTTTAAAGAATGTCACAGAAAGAGAATCAGAAAACTGAAAAAGAGCATAAGAAGTTCTTTAGTCCTCTCTCCAGACAAGACATACCTGACTATCTTTTGGCTCCACGCTTTACGCAAGCCGCAGTAGCAAAGCTGCTGCTTTTTGTGTTTCAGTTTTCCTCTTTACCCCTCTCAACTCACGGACAAATTCCTTATCCTGTTAGAATGAAGTAAAGTGTCTTAGAACAGGAGACTGGGAGAAGGATGAGAGCGGAGTGCACATAAATAACTTTTAAATTATTTTAAATTTAAATAGGCACTTTATACAATGACATAGTATATTCACTAATAAAAAAAGATTGAACTCCTCTCCCCGGCAACAATGTGGATGAATCTCAGAATAATTACGCTGAGCATAAGGAGCCATACGGCACATGCGTACTGTAATGATTCTATTTAGGTATCATTGTTAAACAGGTGAACCTCATCTAAGGTGAAAGGCAAATCACTGGATGCCTGGGGCTGGGCATGGTGGGAGCTTGAATACAAAGAGCTTTTTAGGGTGATGGACGTGTTCTGCAGCTTGATTGATGTGGTGATGAAGCGTATGTACCCTTAACACAATTCATCAAACTGTACATTTAAAATCAGTATGGGCCAGGCTCGGTGGCTCACTCTTGTAATCTAAGCACTCCAGGAGGGTGAAATGGGTGGATTTCTTGAGCTCAGGAGTTTGAGACCACCCTGAGCAATTTTTCTCTACTAAAAATAGAAAAACTAGCTGGGTGTCATGGTGGGTACCTGTAGTTCCCGTTACTTGGAAGGCTGAGGCAAGAGGATTGCTTGAGCCCAGCAGTTTCAGGTTGCTGTGAACTGTGATGATGCTATGGCACCCTGACCCAGGGTGACTGAGAGAGACTCTGAATCAAACAATAATAAGATAGGCTTGGTGCCTGTAGCTCAAGTGGCTAAAGCACCAGCCACATACACCAGAGCTGGTGGGTTCGAATCCAGCCCAGGCCTGCTAAACAACAATAACAACTACAACCAAAAAATAGCCGGGCATTGTGGCAGGAGCCTATAGTCCCAGCTACTTGGGAGGCTGAGGCAAGAGAATCACTTTAGCCCAGGAGTTTGAGGTTACTGTGAGCTGTGATGCCACAGCACTCTACTTAGGGCGACACATTTAGGCTCTGTCTAAAAAAAAAAAAAAGAATAAGATAAAATAAAATCAGTGTGTTTTATTGTATGATGTAATTAAACTTCAGTGAAATTGATTGTAAAACGTAAAAATAGGGGCATTGAGGGAAATTGGGGTCTTGCTGCTGTTGTGTGCTCTCAGGAAACCCCTGTGGGATGCAAGTGAGCCCCTTTCTGCCTGGCTACGGGCAAACCTGAATGAAGGGTTTGTGGTTGGACTTCACAGGAACCTCTTGGTCTGTTAGAAAGAGGGTCCTGGGGTCTCTTTCCTCCCCGTTAAGTCAGTGGTTCTCAACCTTCCTAATGCCGCGGCCCTTTAATACAGTTCCTGTGGGTCGTGACCCCCCAGGTTGAGAACTGCTGCTGTAAGTGGTCTTCCCTCCACCTCCTCAGCGCTCACACCTGTTTGGTGACACCCAGGTTCAGGTTCAGGTGCGCCTGCACTGCATGAAGGGGAGACAGTGACGTGAAGGTAGAAGAGCACGCAGGTGCTGACACCCACACTGCCTCGGAGCACGGCTCTGGAGGGCACCATCGTGGAATCTGGAGTTTTGTAAGTTGGCCGATCTGGCATATGAGGGAGGAACTTCTTGGTTCCCAAGACTGTCAGAGCATTAATGCACACAGAGAAAGGAGACCCATTCTTCTCCGAGCCCGATGCCCAGAGCAGCCAAGTCCCCAGAGCTACTGGTAAACACAGCGCCCGGGTCACAGCAAGTGTGTCCAGAGCTGTCCATGGTCTTCCAGCCCAGTGTCCTTCTGCCTGCAGGCCCCTTAGGCAGCCTAAGGTGAGACGATGCCTGGATTTGCTTTAAAGTACTCCAGGAAAAAAAGTGTGATAGGTAATAGGGAAAAGGAGATTATTGAAGTCAGGTGACAAATACATGGGGCATGTTATTCTCTTCTTTGTACCTCTGTGTAAATTTGAGAATATCCATAATAAAAGATCTTTTTAAAAAGATGCCCTCTAGGCTCGGCACCTGTGACTCAAGCTGGTAAGGTGCCAGGCACCTGAGCTGGTGGGTTCGAATCCAGCCCGGGCCCGCCAAACAACAATGACGGCTGCGACCAAAAAATGACCGGGCGTTGTGGCGGGTGCCTGTAGTCCCAGCTACTTGGGAGGTGGAGGCAGGAGACTCGCTTGAGCCCAGGAATTGGAGGTTGCTGTGAGCTGTGATGCTACAGCACTCTATCCAGGGGGACAGCTTGAGGCTCTGTCTCAAAAAAAAAAAAAAGGATGCCCTTCACCCCAGTTGCTCCAGGTGTGGCTGGGTGTGATGAATCCCATCTGCAATCCCAGCTACTAGGGAGGCTGAGGTGGGAGGATGGCTTTAGCCCAGCAAGCTATGGTCGTTCCACTGCACTCCAGCCCCAGTGACAGAGGGACTCTCCATCTCTTTAAAAAAAGTCTCCAGGGCAGCGCCTGTGACTCCGCGAGTAGGGCACTGGCCCCATATACTGAAGGTGGCTGGTTCAAACCCAGCCTCGGCTGAACTGCAAAAACAAAAAAATAGCCGGGCGTTGTGGCGGGCGCCTATATTCCCAGCTACTTGGGAGGCTGAGGCAAGAGAATCGCCTAAGCCCAGGAGTTGGAGGTTGCTGTGAGCTGTGTGACACCATGGCACTCTACGGAGGGCGATAAAGTGAGACTCTGTCTCTACAAAAAAATAAAAAATAAAATAATGAAAAAAGTCCCCAAGGTTTTAAAAAGGAGGAAAGGGAAATATGGATGGTGCCATGAATAGACACAGGGAATTCAGGAGGAGAAGCAGGTTTGGAGGCACAGGATCATGCCGTTTGCTGGGGGAAGTGTTGTGTATGGAATGCCGACCGTGAGGTCTACGATTGGAAAGGAGGGGCAAGGGCTTAGGAGAAAGTCTGAGCTGCCAGCATGATGACTCTGTCTATGCCAGAATGACAATAAAACATGCTACCACACAGGCCTTCTTACTGCTGAGGGTAATGACCTCCATTGTCCTTGGGTTCTCCCTCAGAGACGGTCACGTGACAGGCATGCTGCTGCAGCTGGGGCACAGCGGCTGGCTTGAGTTCTGTTTCTCGGTGCCCATGGAAGGGCCTCCCGAGGGTTGAGATGGGACCTTGGCCACTGTCCCTTGATTCACATATACTTAATCCCAGACTAATAAAGGAAAACTTCCAGTGAAGAGGACTTGCTAAGAGCAGTTAAGTGACTTAGAAAAGCACAGACAGCTAAGCACATCCATGAATGGAGAGTTCAGTCCCGCCACTGCTTCGCTCCTCTGGGAAAGAACAGGCTCATCTCTCCTTCCACTCCCCAGTCACATCGCCATTATTATTACATACCACTTACTGACCCTGTGCCAAGCACTCTGCTTATCATTCTGTATACATTATTTTTAATCCTGAACAACATGATTAAGTGGATATCAGTAATCCTCTTCTACAGATGATGATCCTGAGGCTCAGAGAGGATACCTGACTTGCCCAAAGCTACTCAGATAATAAGGGCTGAGCTAACAATGGAACCAAGCTTTGTGTGATGCCAAAGTCTGTATTTGTAGCCACAATACAGTGTCTCTGAATGAACCCCACACGTGCACAGATGAGTTAGGGGAATGTGCACTCAGCTCGGAGAAGATGGGGCACCTACAGTCTTACCACTCACGCAGCTCCACACCACCCCCTGTTGGTTGATGTGTACCTGAGCAAGTGAAAGAGTAGCACTTGGCCCTGCTGGCACCTGTGCTCTCATACCTAGGTAGATCCTAGGGCAGCCCTAGGCCCCAGTAGGTTTTAATGATGTGTTGTACTCTAGATGCTGCCTGGAACATCATTGCTAATTAGAGGGTTAACTTTCTAGCCCTCGGTGTACATGGCTGTCTCCCAGGCAAGGAGATCAAGGAGTGTAATCCCTGCATCTCCAGGAGGCAGGGAGGCTGCAGAGGGGAAAACGCTAGAATCTGAGGATTCGGGCGTGGTTCTGATTCTGTCGCCACCTTCACATACGTCATGCCCCTTGCTACTTCCTGGTCTTTGCTGTGCTGTGCCCAATGCCTGAGATGCCTTTCCTGTACCTTGATTCCTAGTGTCCCTCAAAAGCTCCGTCCCCACCACTGAGCATTGCACAGTGAGTTGCACCTCTTGTTTTGAATACATCTGTGTCTCCTCACTGGAGTGTAAGCCTTTTGAGGTCGTGTCATCCTTGTTTGCCCAGTGACTAGCACAGCCTTGGTGCCTGATAGACTCTCGAGGTGTTTGACAAGTGAATTAATGAAAGAGTAAATGAATCAAGCAAATGTACTTTTTTGTGACTAACCTTGAACAAATTAGAGCCCTACTCTGAGCCTCAGTTACCCCATTTGCAAAGTATAGGGATTGAATCCCGAGTTCTGAAGGCTTTGTGTCTTATAAACACTGTGGTGGGGGTGGGGGGAGAGCGGGCCAGCACCTGCAGAGTGTTCTCTCTGAACACCTGCCCCCTTGGAGCAGAGACCGGAGTTGGCAGGCCAGTGATGGATGAGGGACTGGCATGAAAAATTGAGGCCACGGGCTGAGCTCCCCCTGCCAGGTGGTGCGAAGGCCTCCAAGTGGTGCAAGGCAACCACAAGGGAATGTTATCGATGACCTGACACCATGTTTGGGGGAATTAGCCCGTCCTCACACGTAATTATGAGGCGTAGGATCATGCAAAGGGACAGGGCTGGATCAGATGGAAAAAGAAATATTTTGTGCCGAGCAGTGACTAAGAGTGAGCTGGGGAGGAAGGCCAAGCCATCCATCTCTTACAGAATGCTTGTTCTCCTCTGCAATCGGTGTAGCCAGCAGGTGGCCTCTGTCAGGGGCAAGTGGCAGCTAGCCAGATGCTGCCCTCCACCTTGGGGTTTGGAGCTGAGGGTCCCCAGGGGCAGGCGGGCCCTATATGCTCTCTCTTCCTTGTCCTTTTTCTGAAAAGAAAGGCTTTGCACTTAACCTTAGCGTGCAGCCAGTTCCTTGTAAAAGTAGGCACTCAGTAATATTTACTGAATCAATAAATCAATTAATACATAAATTCCATGGTTCGTGAACACGAGGGGTTTTGACTTGTTCAGTGCTCTATCACTAGAACCTGGAATAGTGTCTGGAATAGAGGCTCAGTGAGTATTTGCTGAATGTTCAAATAACTTGGAAAAAGTAGTTGCAAAAGTATGATTCTGTGGCAGGAAGAACAGTAGAGTCCTTAGTGCACCAAAAAGGAGGGCTGGGGGTGATAGGGAGAAATGCAGGGCAGGGGTCAAAACATTGCAGTGCAGGGGCCTGCGTCCTTCCCATCCCTGCACAATGTGTCTGGGACCATCTCTCTGTACCTCTGGGGAAGCACTTCTCAAAGTGTGGTCCGTGGACCAACATGTCAGAATCTCTGCAGATACCGGAACTGAACCTGCTGATCAGAATCTGAGGTTTGGCCTGGGAAGCTGCACTATATGGAAGCATCCAGATTTCTAATGCACATTAAAATCTGGCAGCCATGGAGTTGAGGCTGCTGGGGAGGGGATCCTCTACTTTTCTCACCTGCGATTCTGGGCTGGCAGAGGCAGTGAAACAAGTGGCAAGGGCATGTCTGCATTACGTCACGGAGTCTTCCCAGCAGGCTGCTGAGGTGAGAGCGCCACCATCCCTGCTACACTTGAGGAAACTGAGGCTCTGACTAGTTAATGGATGTACCCCAGGTTGTGCAGCTAGAAGGCAAAAGAGTCCGAACGAAGTCCGGCTTGTAAACGCTACACTGTGCTGCCACACAAAGTTCCTTCTGTTTTCCTGGTGGGATGTTCCTCCTGGGGCTAGCCTCGACCCCCTCCCTGTCTTCGGAGTCCAGCCCCCCGTCCTGACCTCAGAGAAGAGAGAGCTGTCACCTCCATTGGCAGTGGTCGTGTGCTCCAGCCTGTGTTTTGATAGAAATACAGGAAGCAGAAGGGGCAGCGTTTCTTAGGTGGAGAGTCAATTTATTTTCTTTCTTTCTTTTCTTTCTTTTTTCAGACAAAATCTCACTCTGTTACCCCATATAGAGTGCTGTGGTGACATTGCTCACAGCAACCTCAAACTTTTGGGCTCAAGCAATCCCCTTGCCTCAGCCTCCCAAGTAGCTGGGACTGGAGGTGCTGGCCACCACACCCAGCTAGGTTTTCTATTTTTAGTGGAGACGGGGTCTTGCTCTTGCTCAGGCTGGTCTTGAACTCCTGAGCTCAAGCAATTCACCCGCCTTGGCATCCCAGAGTGCTAGGCTTACAGGCATGAGCCACCATGCCAGCTTGAGTCAGTTTGTTTTCATTGAAAGACCTTTGAGTCAAGCTCAGGCCTGGGGCTCCTTGGGACTGTCTGATGGCAGTGGGGAGAGGGCCTATAGGTAGTGGCTCTACTCTACCTGCCTAGCTCCCCACCCCTTGCCTTCAATTTACATGTCAGCAGCTGTCACCTGCTCAACAGATGGGCAGACTGATGGCACCTCTCCCTGGACTGTACCCAGACTGGCTCGGCTGTGCCCTGGCTGCCCCTGGGCTAGAGCCATCTGTGCTCAGGAGAGACCCAGCATCAGAGAAGGGCAGAGGGGCCCTCACAGCCCTCCAGGTCGTGAGGAGAGAGCTTAGGACCTTGGATGCCACTACCTGCTATGCTCTATAAATAGGGTGCAGAGAGCCAGCTCTGCCTGCCCCTGCAAAGGGCTTTCAACATGTCTTCCAAGGCTGAAATGCCACTCACCCACCAAATGCAGCTGCCAGACCACACTACTAGACTGTCTTCTTCTTCTGCTCTCTATCAGCAAAGAGCCCTGGTGTCACTCTGAGTCACTCCATGGCAATTGGAGTCCCAGGGAGCCCACCAGCAAGGAGAAGGTAAGGAGGGGCTGAGTGGGCAGGGACAGGTCTGCTCCTGGTTCCATTCTGTCCTTCCTTTAGATTTATTTTCACAGGTGATTGAACTCATCATCTTTTTCTAATGGGGAAAGCAGACATGGCCTAAAAATTTCCCTTGAATGAAACCCAAGCTCAGAAGAGCACAGACAGAGCATGTGCAGGGTTAGTAAGGTCTATAACTGGGTCCCTTCTACTGGATGACAGGGAAATTCACTTTCATGGCCTTTTGAGAACTCCATGGAATTTGATATTTGATACTCCGAAGGAGAGGGGTATTGTCATCCTCCTTCCCCTTCTCAAAAGCTCATTCAGAAGAATGAGGAAGACAGAGAGAGAGAGAGAGAGAGAGAGAATTTCCCCTGAAACTGAAGGCATTTCTGCTTCCTTAAGTCGGAGCCCCCAGGGTTTGGAGAAATTGAGAAGTGCTCCAAATCAACAAACATTTAAGTTCAATCAGTCTGTGTCCCAGCTTTTAGGAAGGGGAAATCAGCCACTTCATTCTCTTTCTACCTAGATCTCCTGATTTCATCAGCAGCAGGGTCTAGCAGGCTACATGCTGGCAGGGGCCAAAGAGAGGGCGGGGGCCATACTCTCCATTGGAAGGGCTTGACACATTACCAGGCAACCTGGCCATCCTTTTCTGAAAGCATTTGGTTGCACATTTCCCTGGGAAATGAGGACTTTTAGGGGAAAAAAACTAATAAAAAAAATACCCAGACCACTGCATTGCAGTGCCTCTGAGATTGGTGCAGGCTGCTCAGCTGCTGTTTGAGGTACACAGATACCATACATAGTCACCCAGCCTGCACCCGGGCCATGGGCCTCCCCACCTACCAAGCACCCCCAGCCCTGGGGCCAGAGGCAGGGGAAGGAGGCCCAGCTATCCTGCCACCCAGCTCAGAACTGGCCCCGGGGGACCTGAGGGTCTTAGTAGAGGTAAAGGTGGAGACCGCCCACTGAGAAGGGGGACATGGTGGCCAGGCTGGGCAGTGGCTCTGCTGCTCTCCTGCCTTTGCTACTGCCATATACTCTGCTTATCTCAATTGCCCAGGGCACCATTCCCTAAAACCTGCACGTTTCCATATCTGGCACCATATGAGATGGCCCCATCATTTTCTACATTTTCTCTGCAAAAAAAGGAGCCAGTAGCCTTCACCATCCACCCACCTCCAGTCTCCCAGCTCATGGAATATCAGAGCTGAAAGGGCTTTAAGAGATCATTCTAGTCCAGTCCTTTTATTTTATTAATAAGGAACCTGAGACCCAGAGAGGCAAGGTGACTTTCCCAAGGTCATTCAGTGAGCTAGGGTCAGGACTGGTCCTAGGACATAGCTCCAGAGGTGGTGTAGAAAGTGATTTGGAACATGCTGAATGATTAGCTGTTCAAAACAGCCGAGGATCAGCATACCTCTCCCAGCCTACCCCTGCACACCCTGGGCTTCCCTCTCTGCCTCCCCCGTCCCCAGAAGCCCTGTCCCCAACTGCTGCCTCCAGCCTGGCTTCCAGGGCTTGTCAAGGACAATTAGGGCCATTGTCTATGCTAGTTATACTCTGTTTCTGGATCAAGATGCCCACTGTGGAGAAGGGCAGGCTGGAGGTGGGAGTATTTTGCATCCCTCATTCCAGAGCCAGGACGCCCAAGACCAATTCACAGCACTCCTGCGGGAGGGAGTGGGAAATGCAGCGACTGCCACGCTGACATTTTCCAGTTCGCAGAGCTGCCTGTCTGCTGCCTCCTTGACTTCTCCCTAGAGCCATGTGGTAGCCCTGTCATGGTTCAAATGCCTGGGAAGCCAGGAGCAGCTCTGTCCAGGGTCCTGACCCTGCCTCCCAGGAAAGTGGGCTCTGTATCTGCCCGGGAGGAGAGAGATTTATGAGGGAAGAAAGACTGTTTCCCAGACACCTCTCCTGAAGGCTGTCCTGGAGCTCTTTCTTGTGAAGTGCCCTGAAGACCATGGTGTACACGGCTCTTGCCCAGGTTTGTTTAGCCTGGCTCTGCCGGAGCCTGGGCCTGATGAACAGGCTTCTGGGCTCCCGACCATGATGAGGTTGGCCCACCTTCAGTGTAACCTCCAGAATTTGGATAGTTGACTCATATTTAAAGGGAGCTGTATTTCTCTGGACATCTCATTTTAACAAGTACATGGACAAACTGAGCCTTGTCCAGAAGGGTTTGGCCAGGATGGCAGAGACAATGGAAAACACTGGAATAAGAATGGAAGGGACGTTTTGGATCAGATAGAGGCACCAGGGAGGCTGTAGAGGTGCTTCCAGAGAGCTGTCTTCTGAAAGGCTAGACTCTGTATGGCAGCAGAAGACTCTGTATGAGACAGGTTTTAGCTCAAAATAAGGAAGATGTCCAGACAGTGGGAAAGGGGCAATGTAGTGGGTTGTTATTGCTGGAATGGTCAAGCAGAGGCTGGTCAGGTAACTCCTGTATGGAATAGGGGACTGGGCCCAGGACAGCAGTGGAAAACCCAAGGAATCTTACAGTTATATCATGGCTGTGGTGCTGTGCTGGACCCCTCTACAATGTAAGTGTCTACCATTTACCTTGTGCCATAGCTCACTGAAGCTTCCCACCATCCTTTCCAAGAAAGGCATTGATTCCTGCATTTATATATGACAAAATAAGTGTTGGAGAGGTTATGCTTCCACCAAGTTGTGAAGTCTTGAACCCAGGTCTGTCTGGCTCCTGATCCCTTGGTTTGTGCCTTTACCTGCTCTTGGCTGAGTTTCAGGCTTATGGGGTACTGGGGCATGATGGAGGAGCCAAATGCCCAGACAGGCTTGTACCATTCCTGGGTCTAGAATAAAGAGTAGCAAAATTAAGGATGGGGAAACCAAAACATTTGAGACTGATGAACAGGAGGCCCCCAATGGTTTCCATTTACTTTGGAATCAAACAGCAATGACAGAAGGGGACCCCAAGTCCAGCCTTGGGGTTATCCATGACCAGGCTGATGTTTCACAACTGACTGTTCTGATGGGGTGTGTGAGTGCGCATGTGAGTGTGTGTGCCTGCAAACAGGCATGAGTGTGCATGAGTGTGGCTATGTGTTTCACAGCCTGCTTCCACACTGGTGTCACATACTCACTCTTCACCCCTTTTTGAGAGGCACAGCCTGCTGTTCACCCTCTCCTCTCTACACACAATAAGCCACACTCTTTGGTTCTTACTTCCTCGCCTGTGGTCGCACCTGCTGCTTCTCTGACCAGGAGTCTTCCTCTCTTGTCTGGCCCAGCACTTCCTGTCCCAAGGAGGTCCACCCCTCCCTGCTTGGTCACCCTTTGTTGTACCTTCTCTTCCCTGCGTGCAGCACTGTGCAGTTCTGTGCCAGTAGGAGGGCAGCAGAGATCAGATGGAAGGTGTCTGGCACTCCTGCTGGCATCTCTCAGGCCCTACCCTTCACCTCTTCAACACACACTTTTCTTTTGGAGAGACAGTACCTGAAAGTAAGAATATATGAAACAGGCCTGTTTACCTCCTGCCACAAACTGTATGACCCTGGGAACATTGCTTAACTTCCCTGAGCCACAGCATCCTGTTCTGGAAAACAAGGACAGGAATGTCTGTCTCTCAAGGGTCAAGTGAGTTAAACATGGAAAGACTCAGCCCAGTGCACAGATGAATGGTGATGTTCTCTTCTGCCTGAATTGATGGTAGTGTCCCCTTGTCCCTGAAGATTCTTAGGCACTTGATCAGCTGTCAGTTTGACAGTAGATAAAGAAAATAGAGGGAACTTAACTGACTCTGAGATGGAAAAACAGAACAAAATGACATTGTAAAAATGAGGTGTGTGTTCAAGTCTACTAGGAATGCAGCCAGGGGTGAATAATCCCAGTCTTCCTCAAGGCTTGTTCCGAGCTCTCTTCTCATGTGAAATGGCTGCACCTTACAGCTTCAACCTCCTCCTGGAGCAGCTCACACACGTGGATCTTCAGCCCAGACCCTTCCTCTGAGCCCACTTGCTCATCTGTCTATGTATTCAGCGTCTCCACTTTGACATCTCTAAGGGATGTTAACACCCAACTCATGCTGTCACCGCTCGTCCACACCTGGTCTGACTCCAGGGTTTTCTGTCCCAGTGAGTGACACTCCCATTCAGCCAGCCACACAAGCCCTGGGCTTAGGAGGGCTTATTGCTCTTAATGTCCCTCCACCCTCCCCCATCATATGCATTCCAGTACCAAAGCCAGTCACTGTTCTCTCTTCTCTCTTGAGCCCTGTCCTTCTCTCCATTTCCATGTGTTGGCACCCCTTGCCTGGGGTCACTCTCCAGGAACGCGCTTCCCTCCCCTCAGCCTAGTTAATTTCTGCATAGCCTTTGTGCTTCAGTTCAAGTTCTGCTTCCTCTGGGAAGCTGTCCTTCCTCTCCTCTGTCACACACTGTCCCACACTCCTCCCCAGTGCTGGGTGTCGCGCAGGGGTGTGTGTGTGGTCAGTGATTACTGCCATCTCTCCAAGTAGACCAGGCACTCACTGAGGATACAACCTTGTCTGCTTTTGCTTGTTGTTGACCCCCCAGCACTGAGAACTGTATTTGACAAGTAAAGTAGGTAATTCACAAAAGTTTGAATGGATGAATGAATTGGCGGGCGAGAATCTGGAGCCAGGTTTTGCCTGTGGACAGAGAAGCTGGAGGAAGGCTTTCTGGTGCCCCAAATCTACATGGCTGGCTTTGTGCAGGGCCTGCAGGGTGGGGTAGTTGTCACAGGCTTGGCAAAGAGCTGGTCCACCAGGGAGAGCGGCCCACAGAGGCAGTGGAGAATGTGCCTGCTTGGGTCACATGACTGTGAAAATATTAGTCCTTGGGAGCAATTAGTTAAGTTAATTAGCTCATTCATTTAAGCAGCAGCTAAAGCAGCAAGGCCTGAAGACCGTTTTGGGAAAGACACTCAATTATTTGCACCAATGTCACCCTAATTTCCCCAGTAAGTTCAGCGGTGGCTGGGCAAGGGAAGAGACTTGAACACTCAATTAATTTCCCCTGTTTGGGGCCTAGGGCGGTGTGGGGGCCCTGAGGAGGAGGGTTGGCTGGAAGCAGGCTTTGGGAGCCACCTTAAGACTTGGCCTCTATTACCTCACTGACTCTTCTGGCAAAGACATAGGATTTTCAGGGCCCTGAGACATCACCCCAGATACACCAAATTAGTTTCAGGGACAGACCTAGAACCGGGCTTGCCAGCCTCCCAGACCAGGACCTCCTCTTCAGGGGAAGAATAGAAGAGGTACAAATAATTGCTGGGGTGACACAGAGGCTCAGCGGGTTGTGGCAATGGGGTGCCCAGTGTGGCTCACCTAGAGCGGCATCCAGAACTAAGGAGCCTTGGTGTCCATTCCAGGACTCTAGCGCCCACTCTCTGGTTCACTGAGGGGAAAATGACACCAATGTTTGTTTGAAGTGGGTTTGTAGATGCCCTCATTCCCTCCTCCCAATCTATAGGTCACAGGTCCTGGGGTCTTTCTGACTCCCACAAGAGGTCCCTAGCCAAGACAAACACCTGTCACGTGGCCTGATTGTGCTGGGTGCTTGGAGGGGGTTCACTGCCAAGGCACAGGATGAGACCCCATGGTGGCACAAGCAAAGTGGCTGGAGGACAGCATAGGACAGTGCCTGACAAGGTGCTAAGTGTCCATCATAGGGACTGCTCTCATAGGAGCAGAGAGGAAAGGGATTTGGGGGGCTGCAGGAGAAGTGAAGGCTCTTCAGGAGACTATGTGAATCAATGCAGGGAAGTAGGTATGATGAGGCAAGTGGGCTGGAAGGTTCAGGAGAGTCCGTGGTGGGGGGCAGAGGTGTTGGAATTGGAATTCTCAAAGGGGCCATTTGGAGAAGGGCTTTGAGCATCTTGGCTGGGTACAGCTGGAAAATTGCAATGCTCAAGAGTTTGAATTAGGATAGTGGTTGAGATGTCAACCCTTACATACAAAGAGGTGGACAAAAGTTATGCCATTGGGAAGGGGCATATTTTCCATGGGTTGCTGAGCTGGGGATCTTACAAGGCTAGATTAGGACAAAATACAAACTCTAAGGGTGGAAGGAAGGAAAATTATATGCATCAAAGGCCAACCCAAGCTCTAGGCACTGTGCTATATATGGGTTATCTTAGGTGAATTGGCAATGAATGCTCTTAAGAAAATGAAACTGGAGCTCAGAGAGTTTAAGTAATTAATCCAAGTCACGCAGTTGACATAAGGCTGAGCTGCAATTCCATGTGTGACTTTGAAGATGTGGCCTCTCCATCGAAGCAGCCCTTCTTACCCTTGCCTACATGTAGAATGACTGATGCCTGGGCCTTTCCCAGGCTAATTGAATCAGAATCTCTGGGTGATGGGGCTGGATATCTTTCTTTTAAGCTCCTCAAATGATTCTGACAGTCAGAGAAGTTGAGATCGCCCTGCAGCAAGCTGCCTCCTACTTTGGACCCTGGGCTCCGTTTTATCACAGGAGACTGGCACCTGTCACCTGTACTAAATCCATTGTTGTCAGGGCTGCAGGAGGCAGGGAAGACAAATCAATGCACTAAAGTTGATCTGGGATGGGCCTCCTGCAGAAAGGCAAGTGCCAGCAATTCAAAGGGGAAAGTGAGAGATGACAAGCTTATGAGGCCTGTGTGGTGGGTTGTTGGAGAACAGGGAAGATGGAGGCTGAGCCCACTGACAACTGTCACTCTCACATACGCATGGCTCCAGGAGTTCCTCTTTTGCCATCACCACAACCCTTGACATATGCCTACTCCTCCCCAGAGAGCTGAGCTTCTGAAACACCCTTCCGAGCTGAGGTGCCACTCCCCCAAGGGGTGAGGGCTGTCCTCTCAACAAAGCTCCTTGAGCCCCTTCCCTAGGCATCAGCTACTACCAACTCTCTTGGAGGGAACTATTATTCTCCCAGAGGTCTAACTGGGCAGCTGGCAGTGATGGACATCATTTCAGAGTTGTGTGACATTTCAAAGTATTCCTCATCTTTTTTTTTTGAGACAGAGTCTCAAGCTGTCACCCAGGGTAGAGTGCCGTGGCATCACAGCACACAGCAACCTCCAACTCTAGGGCTTAAGCGATTCTCTCGCCTCAACCACCCAAGTAGCAGGGACTACAGGTGCCCGCCACAACGCCCAGATATTTTTTTTTTATTGTAGTTGTTATTATTGTTGGTTGGCAGGCTCGGGCTGGGTTTGAACCCGCCAGCTCCGGTGTATGTGGCTGGCGCCCTAGTCGCTGAGCTACAGGAGCCAAGCCAGTATTCCTCATCTTTCTAAGGCTATGAAGTGGGTAGGGTAGTATCTGAATGGAGACTTACACCTGAAAGCTTTAAGGAAAGATAAAGAGATTACTTAGGAGCATTTTGTCGCTTCTTAAACATGAGGCAGTGACTCCTGAGTATTATTCGGATAGGAAACGTGCTCAGGTAGAAAGAGAACCAACCAGTGTTGGAGTCCATCGCACTGGAATCAAATCCAATCACTGCCACGTCTCAGGTTATTAACATCTTCAGAGCAAGGTTTTTTTTTCTCTATGATTTATGAATCAGAGACTTCCACAGGCATGTGTTCTGTTTAAACCTCCTTCTTGAAGTCCAGATCCACATTTCTAGGTGCCTGGACGTTTCCTCCTGAATATGGAACAGGCTTGCCAAACTGAGCTGGACCCAAACAGAACTCACAACTCACACCCTCCTTCTTCCCCTTTTGGAGCCCAACTGCAACGTCCTTCCAGTCCCATGGGCCAGAGACCCAGAAGTCTTCCTCGACTCCTCTCTCTTCCACTCCCACATCCAGTCACTTGCCCATCATGGAGTCTGCCTTCCATTTCTCTTTTTTTTTTTTTTTTTGAGATAGAGTCTCACTGTGTTGCCCTTGATAGAATACCTTGGCATCACAGCTCATAGCAATCTCTGACTGTTGGGCTTAAGCGATTCTCTTGCCTCAGCCTCCCAAGTAGCTAGGACTACATGCGCCTGCCACAACGTCCGGCTATTTTATATGTATATAAAATTATAAATTATATCTATATAATTGATATAATTATAAATTATATCTATATTATATATGTATTATATATTATAAATTATATATAATTATATATATAATTTTTTTGAGACAGAGTCTCACCTTGTCGCCCTTGGCAGAGTGCTGTGGCGTCACAGCTCACAGCAACCTCCAGCTCTTGGGCTTAGGCAATTCTCTTGCCTCAGCCTCCCGAGTAGCTGGGACTACAGGCGCCCACCACAATGCCTGGCTATTTTTTGTTGCAGTTTGGCTGGGGCTGGATTCGAACCCACCACTCTTGGTATATGGGGCCAGCGCCCTACTCACAGAGCCATAGGCGCTGCCCTGTTTTTTCTATTTTTAGTAGAGACAGGGTCTCTCTCTTACTCAGGCTGGTCTCGAACTCCTGAGCTCAGGTGATTCACCTGCCTAAGCCTCCCAAGTGCTAGCATTACAGGCATAAGCCACCGCACCCAGCTGAGTCTGCCTTCTAGACAAGCAGATCTATGCCACTGCTCCTATATAGTCCAGACTGGTATTATACAGGGTGGCCATAAAGTTCATGGGCAGTTTAAAATAGTGTGCAATTTTAAATTGCACATGAACTTTATGAGCACTCTGTATTTCTCTTAGCTGCTGAATAGTCCCCACTTCTCTGGCTAGGGCTCCTCACTGCCTCCTGACGGAGCTGTGCTTCAAGCCTGACCCTGTGCCTATTGCCTATGAGTGAAAGCCCACTCTGTTAGCCTGGCTTACAAGGCCCTTCACGTTCAGGCCCCAGTGCCCTCTGCTTCCTGCCTCTCCATCTGGCTCTGCCCAATGTCTCCAGCTAACAGGCCCAGGGGCCTCCTGCTTCCACACTTGATGTTCCTTTTCCCTGGAACACCTGCTGCTTGCCACAGGATCAGCTCAGAAGCCGTCTTCTCAGGAAGTTTTCTTATCCTCGCCTCCATGAAGTCTCTGGTTCTGGGAGTCTTTGTGCATACTCGCTGTGTGTTTTACTAACCCCATTCTGCACCATTATCTTCCTATGTGCCTGCCTCCCCCAACACACTTGCAAATTCTTGTGGGCAGCGGTTGTGTTTAGAATGCTTTATGTCCCAGGGCCTAGCAGAGTGCATGGCATATAGTATATATTCAATAAGTGCGGGTCCAATGTTTGACAAAGAACTTTTGCTGGATCCTTTTTTTCCCCCAAAGACCCTACTCCACTAGTAAGGAACATATACACAGGCCATGCCCTTCATATATGCTGCTGGCCAGTAGCTGGCGACAGAAGTGTCACC
Organism: Arctocebus calabarensis; assembly: GCA_963573935.1. Taxonomy (NCBI): domain Eukaryota; kingdom Metazoa; phylum Chordata; class Mammalia; order Primates; family Lorisidae; genus Arctocebus; species Arctocebus calabarensis. The sequence continues at coordinate 5,704 of CAUYON010163570.1, read as the reverse complement.
ATGTGCACTTGGCCCTTAGGTGGTCATTTCAGGCAGGCTAGAAACCCTTGCCCACATGTGGGCAAACTTAGCTGGAACACGAGGGTCACCCAGGTAAATAGAATTCCTCAGACTGCAATTTACACCCCTACAGATAGGTGGTTGATTATTTTGTCTTCTTGAATTCTCTGGAAAGATCCTTTGAACCCAGGCCCAGTACTCTTTTCCTCTTCAGGGGTCCTTTGCCATGTCTGGCTTAAGTTTAGAGAGAATTTGAAAGTGATCCCCACATCCTGGAAAAGCCCTTATGGGGGAACAGGGGATGAGCTGTGCTTTGTGCAGGAAGACTGCAGCTGGATTTATAGCAGCCTGGAAGAGCCTGAAGTTAGCCATATTGTCTTGGGCAAGTCACAACACTCCCCAGGAGGTATATGGGTTTTAGAGGCCCCACACACCAGGGCTTGAATCCAGCTATGTGTCATTGGGCAAGTCAATTGCATTTCTGAGTCTTAGTTTTCTCAGCTGTGAAATGGGGATGAACACCAATTTCATAAGATAATTATGTGTATTAGGAGCTAAGGGTCTTCAACTTTGGCCTATGGTTAAGGAATGAGGACAGTTGATCTTTATTGGCAAGGCATATGGCAGAAGGATTTGGAGTGTGGTCTTAGGAGCAAACTACTGGGTTCAAGCCCTGTATCTTCCACTTTCTAACTCTGTGGCCTTGGGCAGGTTATTTTACCTCTCTTTATTTCAGTTTTTCCATCTGTAAAATGGGAATAAGAATAATCCTTTCGGGCCCGCCAAACAACAATGACGGCTGCAACCAAAAAATGGCCGGGTATTGTGGCGGGCACCTGTGGTCCCAGCTACTTGGGAGGTGGAGGCAGGAGACTCTCTTGAGCCCAGGAATTGGAGGTTGCTGTGAGCTGTGATGCCACAGCACTCTGTCCAGGGTGACAGCTTGAGGCTCTGTCTCAAAAAAAAAAAAAGAATAATCCTTTCACAGGGCTGTTTTAACTATTATGCAAATAAATTGATGTTAAATACTTAAAATAAGGGCTGGGCATAGGGGCTCACATGTGTAATCCCAGCACTTTGGGAGGATCACTTGAGGCCAAGAGTTTGAGACCAGCCTGGGCAACATAGTGAGACCAGGCATGGTGGTGTGTGCCTGTTGTCCCAGCTACTTGGGAAGGAGACAAAAGGATCATTCAAGCCCAAGAGTTCAAGGCTGCAGTAAGCTATGATTGTGCCACTGTGCTGCAACCTGGGTGACAGAGCAAGACCTTGTTTCTAAAAAACAAAATACTTAAAATAGAGCCTGGCACACTGTAAGCATCAATTTGTTCATCCTATCACCATTGTTGTTGTCATTATCAATATCATCATCTCAATGCTTAAATCTAATTAGCTCCAAACACCTACTTGCTCTTGCTGGAAATCTAGTCTTCCCCAAATCTGCTTCACCCCAGCATGTGTTCTGCGAGTTTCCTAAAGCCAACTTACAGGCTCTCACACCGGTCTGGGCCACCACTTGCTACTAGTTTCAGTGTCTCAAGTTCCCCTGGCAACATCACTGTCCAACATTGCTCAGTGTGGCCTCTGACACCTGGGCTGGCTCCTCCTGCTGATTTGCCCATCCATCAAGGCCTTCAGTCTTCTGCAGCCTCCACAGCTCAGCAGTCTCTTTCATAGAGAGAATGAGAACAGTCCGTCCCCGGGTGATATGATCATTGGAGAGGCAGAGTCTCACAGCAGGGTTGCTGGGGCCTTGAAGTATTAGATTTAGTGAGCTAGCTCTAGAGCTAGCTCTTTGAGTTTGCACACAACCATTTGTCTTCCCAGGTTCTCCAGATCAGACAAGGTCAAGTGCCAGCCACTCTACCCAACCTGGAGGTTCTCTCCCTCTGACCCATAAGCCCTGTTGTGGAGTCTTACTTGTTTTGTCAGCTGTATTCTTTCTTTGACAATTTCTCTATCAGGAACCCCCTATTTAATGACTGCCAAAGACATCTCTCTATTGGACTGTGCCCAGTCGTGGACACAGTTCAAGTTTTTCCCCGGGGTACTACTCTTCAGCCCCCATGCAAAACAGTGGATGCAAATACATACTCCAGAAGAGGGATGTCAGCAGCCTCCTCAGGTTTGAAGTATGCGTGTGTGTCTCAGTGGCAGCCCATCCTAGGATCCTTGCCCTCCACAACATAGATAAACTGGCTAGCACATAGTAGGTACTAAATAAGGACTTGCTCTCTGTGTCAGTTTCCTCATCTGCAAAGTAGATAATGTAAAAACAATGACTAAGTATTTTTTACATGTATAAACTCATATAATATTCACAATAGTTGTATGAAGTAAATTCTATTGCTGTTCCCATTTTAGAGATGAGGCACAGAGAGGTTAAGTAACTTGCACAAGGTCACACAGCTGCTGAGTGGCAGAGCCACGATTCATCCTCTGCAGTCTGGCTTCAGAGCCTGTATTTTAACCACACAGTGTTCATGCTGATGCTCAGAACTGCTGTTGAAACCCAATGAGTGTCCATCTTATGGCTCCACGTAAGCACCAGGGCTCCTGTACTGGTGGCTCAGTGACTGGGGGGAGGAGGAGGAGGAAGGGAGACTAGTGATGGTCATGATGGTGACAGCAGCATTTAAAAGCTTCTTGCAGAAATCCAATTGCTGCATTTCTGGAAGGGAAGAACTGACAGCCATTATTTTGTCTGAGCAGGTCTGAAGTGGGGAGGGAACTCATCGAGGTGAAGAACTGTAGTTCCAGCTTTTCAAGTACCCTCTTCTCTCCCCTCCCTTTCTTCTTCCTCACTGCTTGCTCAGCTAGGGGCTTAGTGGTGGTGGTGGGGGGATGGTTTGCAGCAAGGCAGCCTTAGCTACTTTTGCAGGGCACCAGCTGTGGGAGGTGCTCACAGGGAAGGGACTGTCTGCCTCCTAAGCAGCAGCCTTCACCAAAGTCTAGACCTTTCCGATAGAAAGAAAGACATCTGAACAGCAAGAGGAAGCCAGCTCAGGAGACTCAAAGTCCCCTCTGAGGCCCTTGTCCATAACATGATCCTCCCCATCCACGAACTCTGGGAACATAAGGGCAAAGAAGCCTGATCCTCGGGTGGCGCCTATGGCTCAGTGAGTAGGGGGCCGGCCCCATATACAGAAGGTGGTGGGTTTGAACCCAGCCCTGGCCAAACTGCAACAAAAAGATCGTCTGGCGTTGTGGCAGGCATCTGTAGTCCCAGCTACTTAGGAGGCTGAGGCAAGAGAATCGCCTAAGCCCAAGAGCTGGAGGTTGCTGTGAGCTGTGAGGTCATAGCACTCTACCAAGGGTGAGTGAGGGAGGCCAGAGGAAGGGTAATCCAAGGGTCCTTGGATTAGAGCTGGGAGATGGAGGGCAGCTCCAAAATTTCTCTCTAGGAGAGACTTAGGAGTTGCCATATCATTGGAAGGAAGGTGAGAGGGCTTTGTTTTAGTCTGTGGACTTACTTAGAGATGACTTTTGGGGGGATGCCGATAGAAACCATGAAGGAGGCCAAACCCCCCAAGCCCCTACCCTGGGCACCTTTGGCTCTACCAGTGCCTACCACTGTGGCTCCAAGCCTGGGGTTGGTTTGTGCTGACACCTGAGGTCACCCCAGCGACAGTGCAGAGAGCCTGTACCGGGTGTGACCTGGAGAGGCAAGGCGCTGGTGGAAGTGCCGCCTGTGCTGCCACCCAGTCTATCCGGGAAGCCTAAAGGGAGCAGCTAGGATTTCAGGAGTCACTGAGTGAGGGAGGCCGGAGGAAGGGAGAAAGTAGGAGAAGGAGGAGAAGAGGTATAGTTAGTTCCCGGGGGAGGAGGGGAAAGGGGAGGAACATGCTCAATCCTTTTATTCCTTCTGCTCCTCTTTCTGCACAGCAGGAGCTAACACTGCCATGCCAAGGATGGCACTGCGTCGGCTCTTCACGTACACCGTCCCTTTAATCCTTACAGTAGCCCTGTGTTATAATGAAAGCCCTCGTGTTGCCGTGAGAAAGCTGAGGCTGGGAGAGGTAATGTAATTTGCCTGAGGTCACACAGCGTACATGAGGCGGAGGAGGGGGCTCCTCCTAACCACTAAGGGGTTTTCTGAGTGCCTGCTCTGAGCCGGCAGGCTAGATAAGCTGGGCCACCTTACCCTCGTGGGGCTTGCAGTCTAGTTGGGGGTGAAGACAAGAACAAAAAAAGGACAAGGGTGACAAGGGCTGCAGAAGAGAAGCACAGGACACCTGAGAGAGACAGGTCAGGGAATTAAGGCTGGCAGAATGAAGGAGCTGGCATGGTGAAGTGGGGCAGAGAGGACAGTGCTGTTCATGAGGAGGCCCCACGGCAGGGAGGAGCACAGCCCTTTCGGGACCTGCATGGCAATCAGTGCAGGGGGCAGTGCCGGGTGCACCTGGAGGGTGAGGAAGGGCCACATCTACAGACGCTGGTGCAGGAAGTCTGGAAGGAGAGGACAGGATAGGTGGGACAACCAGGATATGAGGGGCACCTGGGAAGGAGAGTGAACTCTAGGTAGGCACGCAGCCCAAGCAACCTAGGAACGGAGCGGCATCCGGAGCGCTGAGATTTAGCTCCGCACCCTGACCATGTACCAAACCCACCATAGGACCTGGGGTGAGTCACGCACTGTTTGGGTGAAGAATTGTTCCTTGTCCTGCTACCTCCTGGGAATATTTATGAGAATCAAGTGATATTAGGACTATAAGGCAGTTGTTGTCACCCCTATTGGGAAGGGATCCTCTAGGATCCGAAGGGCTCTGAGTGACACATAGCTACCTTTTCTCAAGGGACACAGGACATTCCCATCCTTCCCTACCTTGACCCAGCCCTTGCCAGTGCAAATGTCACCTGATCCTCCCACATGCTCTCAGAATTGCTTTCTCAGCTTAGCACCTGTAGCTCAGTGGTTAGGGTGCTGGCCACATACACCAGGGTTGGTGGGTTCAAACCCAGTTCAGGCCTGCTGAACAACAATGACAACAACAACAAATAGCTCGGCGTTGTAGCAGGCACCTTGTAGTCCCAGCTACTTGGGAGGCCGAGGCAAGAGAATTGCTTAAGCCCAAGAGTTTGAGGTTGCTGTGAGCTGTAATGCCACAGCAAGGGTGACAAAGTGAAATTCTGTAAAAAAAAAAAAAAAAAAAAGAATTCCTTTCTCCGCCTTCCCACTCCAAAGGAGCGCAGCATATACATTAAACACAGGTGTTTTCAGAAGGAGCAGACAAAAATGCTTTATTTTCTGGAATTAGACCCCTATTTTACTGGAAGTAGCTTAGAGTAAGGCCCAGTCATTTTTTGATCTATTTTATCAGATGGAATCATGGGATCATTTCATCCATCTCCCTGCATCCAAGCAGCACTACATTCTTTTCTTTTTTTCACTCTGTTACTGCCACTCTGGTGTCATAGCTTTCAGTAACCTCAAACTCCCAGACTCAAACAATCCTGTTGCCTCAGCTTCCGAGTAAGTAGCTGCAACTACAGGCATTCACAGCCACAACGCCCAGACTAATTTTATTTTTTTAGTAAAGATGGGGGTCTCACTCTAGCTCAGGCTGGTCTCGAACTCCTAAGCTCAAGCAATCTACCCACCTTGGCATCCCTGAGTGCTAGAATTACAGGCATGAGCCTGACCAAGGAGCAACACGTTCTAATTAGGAAGGCACGAGTTTTCTCTGTCATGCTGGGCGGTGTC
>CAUYON010163568.1:0-27544 GCA_963573935.1 Arctocebus calabarensis | reverse complement strand
ATTGCTAAGTCATGGAAAAAACCTAAGTGCCCATCGACCCACGAATAGATTAATAAATTGTGGTACATGTATACCATGGAATACTATGCAGCCTTTAAGAAAGATGGAGACTTTACCTCTTTCATGTTTACATGGATGGAGCTGTAACATATTCTTCTTAGCAAAGTATCTCAAGAATGGAAGAAAAAGTATCCGATGTACTCAGCCCTATTAAGGAAAGCTTTTAACACCTCCACGGTGTCCTTAGGACAGAGTCCTGTGGATCACAGAACCTTGAGCATCTTGTCCCAACCTAAAGAGCTAGTTCAAATTAGTGAATTTCATGTAACATGTCCTTGTGTTTATCACATATTATCATAATAACTAAGGTATCATATTTTAACATACACATGTTTGAAACTGGAATGCATTTTCTCAGTAATGATATCTTAATTGTTTTAAATAATGTTATTTTAATCACTATTAGAATTTAACTGGCAGCTTTCTCTTGTTTGGTTTCCTATTAATATTGTAACACAAACTAAAAACTGCACAAGTTTATCATTTTTAGTTTCCGAGGCCAGAAGTCTAAAATAAGGTTTTCTGGGCCTGTCTTCTTTCTGAAGACCTCTATTTCACTGCCTTTTCTACTTTCTAGAGACTACCTGCATTACCTGGCCCCTTCATTGCACCAGGAAAATCTTGCTTTCATCCTCATACCTCCTTTCTCCATTTAACTTCTTGGTCCCCCTTTTAAGGGACCTTGAAGATCTTTGTGATTACATCTAGGTCCTACCAGATAAACCAGGATGACCTTACTGTGTCAAAATCCTTGATTTAATCACACCTTGCAAATTCCTGTTTCCCATATAAAGTATCACTCACAGGTTTCTGGAATTAAGAAATTTCAAATCTCCTTGTTTGGGCGGGTGGTGAAGAGAGTGGCAGGTATTCTTCAAGCTATTGCCCTGTCCTGATGGTGCACACGCTCCCTTAAATTCCCTTAATCTCAGTGGAGTGCTACTGTCAGTGAAATGGGCAAATGCATTTCCTTCTTTCTGGTATGTGTCACATTCGCATTAATTTTGCTTTTGCTTTTTAATTTTCTGAACTCTCTCACCTCCTGGCCCTCATATCTCTAAAAATCTCTCCCTATTCCCCCTATATTCCATTTGCCTAACTTTGATAACATGTGGTAAGTTTTTAGGATTCATTCTAAACATCATCTGTTCAGACAGATTTCTTGTAGCACTTAGGATATCTTAGTTACCCTTATTATTAAACTCTGTTTTCTAGATTGAATAAAAAGTTGTCACAAGTTTAAAGACTTAACTCTCATTTATTATTTTTTGCATATCACAAGTCTGGGCCTGGCTTAGCTGAGTTCTCTGCTCATGGTCTCACAGGACTGAAATCAAGGTGTTGGCTGGGGCTAACCCAAGGTCCGGGTTCCCTTTCTAAACTTGTTGGGTATCGACAGTACCTAATTTCTTGTGGTTTTAGACTCTGGTCTTGGCTGTCTATACAGAACATTCTCAGCTTCTAGACTAGAGCTTCTGCCACTCCTGGATGTGGAACTCAAGCTTTTGTTCTGCTTCTTCAAAGCAAGTACAACAGCATCTCTGAGTTCTTTTGAAATGTTGCATGATTTAATCAGGCCTACCCACGATAAACTTTCTTTTTCGATGGACTTTCCTTTGATTAGGGACCTTAATTATATCCATGAATCTTTTCTTCGATATAATGTCACATAATTATTGCAGTGCTATTATATTCACAAATCTCATCTGCATTTAAAGGGAGAGAATTATATGGAGTGTGTACATTAGTTGTGGGGATTTGGGGGCTGTATTAGAATTCTAGCCACCATACCACAGTGACTCCTTACAATTTATTTATTTATTTTTTTTTTGAGACAGAGTCTCATTATGTCACCTTCAGCAGAGTGCTGTGGCATCACAGCTCACAGCAACCTGAACTCTCAGGCTTAAGTGATTCTCTTGTGTCAGCTCCCAAGTAGCTGGGATTACAGACGCCTGCAACAATGCTCGGCCTGGCCTTTTTTTCTTGTTGTTGTAGTTGTCATTTTTATTTACAGCAGGCTCTGGCTGGGTTTGAACCTGCCAGCCCCAAGTGTATGTGGCCAGTACCCTAACCACTGAGCCAACTCCTTAACATTCAAAATAGACCACTTTTGTGCCTTATTACACTGCATTGATTTGTTTATTTGACCTCCTTACTGTTTATAACCCCATCATCTAACACAGTGCTTCCCATATTATAGGGGCTCATTTCATATTTTTGTGATGATTTAATATATAAATCAGCATGATGTGGAGGGACAGTGAATTTATATGTATTCTGCCAAAGACTATATCACATATATTTTCTTATATATGAATGTGTATTAGTGTTCACCTACATAATGGATTATATGCATGAAATTATTTACAAAGTGACAGCTAACTTAACTTCCCACTAGCAAAGAAAAACACCTAGTCTCATATTTAAGTATTTAGAAGAAGGCAATTAGGAAAAAAGGGTATGCATGAGAACATTTTTTTTTAAGAATAATTCATGTTTTTACACATCTATGACACATATTTGTTCAATGCAATTTTCCTTATTAAATAAATAAATGAATAATTTTTGAGACCGAGTCTTACCTCAGTCTCAATCGTATTCAGTCTCCCTGGGTAGATTGCCATGGTGTTTTTATAGCTCACAGCAATATCAGACTTCTAGATTCAAGTGATCCTCTTACCTCAGCCTCCAGAGTGGCTGGGACAAAAGACATGAACCACCATGCCTGGCTAGTTTTTTCCAATTTTAGTAGACATGATGGTTCCACTCTTTCTCAGGCTGGTCTTGAACTCCTGAGCTCCAACAATCCACCTGCTTTGGCCTCCCAGAGTACTAGGATTACAGACATGAACCACCATGCCTAGCCAATTTCTTATTTTACCAAAAAACAAACATCCCCCAAAATCTTTTATTCTGCTACAATAGTATGCAGAAATATATTATTTGGGAACCCTCAATCTCATAATGGTTTAAAAACCAGAAAGAGGTCTTATTACTATTTAAATTCCTCTTACCGGGGTTCTTGCAAAAAGTAGTCACTTAATAGATTTTTTTAGTGAAGGAAATCTTTATTTTTATGCAATTGGGAAGTAATTTTGTATCTTTACTTTTTTGTTATTGTTGTTGTAATACCTGGAAATTGAAGACCTGAAAGTCTGTTTACTCCATTTGATGCAATTTTTATTGCTCTTATTTTATAGACACTAACTAACTATATCGTTTTATTTTCTTCATTGAACACATTGTTGATATCTTCAGAAGCTTCTAGGTTGACTTTCTTACTTTTTTTACATGTGGTCAGAATTGGGGGAATTACAGGGATTCTGAAGTTTTTGAATTTTTTAATCTGCCACTGTACTTCTCAACTTTGAAAACTTCACTCTTTATCCTAATTATTTTTTATTATCTCCTCATCCCTGTAGTTGTGACATTACTGAGAAAAATCTAAAATGTTCAAGAACTTAAGGATTATTGTACATTTTCTTCTTAAGATATTCAGCCAGGCACTTTAAAAACCTATGTTTGTACATAATTCTTATACATTTTAGTGAATAAAAGCTATTATTTAAATGCAAAGTGCTACTATCTAAATGTTTATACTTTGCTTTGAAATGATTACTCCTGAGGAATCATCTTACACTGATGAACAATTTTGTGCTATTTGATATGGATTCCCATGGGTCAAGCCATTCAACCTCTTATCTCTAAATGTTTGTGTGCATGTCATGTGATGGAAATCATGTCCTCAAGTTACATTTTCCGAGTAAAAAATAAGACATATTTTTGGGACTGAGCTGGTCCTCTTAAGATTAAAGTTGTGTTACAATGTTCTTTTTTCATTGTTTACTTGTTTTGAGAGTAGCAACAAATCCATCCAGCAAAGGTTATGGAGATAGCAACCTTTAGGGTCTGAGAAAGAAAACACGGAACATCAAATCATTAATAATGTACTTTCCTAATTGCAATGTCTTTAGAGAACATTGTTGAACAAGAGGTGGGAAGTATGAAGAAACAAAATAGACATTTTAAAAATGCTGTCACTTAACATTGCTGCCTGCTGGTACTTTGTTAGATGAAGCATGGAAGTCATAAATAACATTTCTGTCTTCAATTGTAATATAGAGAGAATGAGACAGAGGCGTGATGATAATATGCAAAAGAATTGAACTAAACTGGATGCATTGGTGCTGAAATATGCCAGGTAAATGGCAACAGTTGCACGAGTGGTTCTTTAGATAAGCACTGACAGGTTGATGCTTTCCTTTCCAGGTTCTCACTGTGAATTTGGGCCGTGTGAGGCTAGTAATCCTTGTGAGAACGGTGCCACGTGTATAGAGAAAACGGATCTGCAACTGTCTCCCTCTGGGTTCCAGTGCCGGTGTGGAGAAGGCTTTGCAGGAGCACTCTGTGAGGTCAACACCGACGAGTGCAGTTCCAGCCCTTGCCTGCATGGATATTGCTACGACAGTAAGTTCATCTGGCCATTGCAATTACTGTAGAGCATTTGAACTTAGGACCTGGCACAGTAATGGAAGAGCTCGGGATATAACCATGATTGTTACCTGACTTGAACTTGTCTGAACTATCAGCCATTATCTATTATTTTCACTAGGCACCCTTATTTCTAAAAAATTGCATTTATATTTTTGTGAGGGATAACTATATTATGTAAATATATTTACATATATAAATATATATATATATATATTTCCAAGTATCACAGCAACATCAAACTTTTAAATTCAAGTGATCCTCTTACTCAGCCTCCAGAGTAGCTGAGACATGAACCACGATGCCTGGCTACTTACATAAATATTTATATAAATAAGGGAAATACATGAGATATAGTTTTATGGTCTATTGTCAGAATTAACCTTTCTTTTTCTTTTTTCTTTTTTTTTTTTTTTTTTTTGAGACAGAGCCTCAAGCTGTCATCCTGGATAGAGTGCTGTGGCATCACAGCTCTCAGGAACCTCCAATTCCTGGGCTCAAGCGAGTCTCCTGCCTCTGCCTTCCAAGTAGCTGGGACTACAGGTGCCCGCCACAACACCAACCATTTTTTGGTTGTAGCCGTCATTATTGTTTGGTGGGCCCAGGCTGGATTCGAACCTGCCAGCTCAGGTGTACGTGGCTGGCACTTTAGCCCGTTGAGCCACAGGCGCTGAGCCAACCTTTCTTTTTCTAATTTAAATAACATATTATCTAAAGTAGTCATTTGTAGGCATGGAGAGCATTGTTTACAATATTTAAAATGACAAATTATTTTAGCACATCTATTATACACAAACACACTCACACTCACTCTTCCTACTGAAATATACATTCCTAAAGGAAAAGAAGAAAGCAGAAAGAACAAAAGAAAAAATGGAACAAAAAAGGTACAGGAAAAAGAAATATTGACTCTATTGGTACATACATTTTTCTGTGGAGGAAAGTACCTAAAAAGGATAATTTTTAAAAGATACAGGAAAATAAAAGACACAGAGGTAATAATATGGAAAAGTACTGTGTACCTAATGTAGCTAGAAGACATGACAAAAAGGGAAAGAAAAGACCCGTAAGGGTGCTGAAAAAAAAACTGTCCACTTTATCATGCCTTATCTTACCTCCTTCAAATATATTTCTACATGATCCCGCCGTAAATGAATGACTAATTACAATTTTAGGTATAAAGCCACATTTCCATAGAAAGTCATAGATTGTTTTACTTTGTTTGGTTTTTCGGGTTTTTTTGTTTGTTTGTTTTTGAGACCCAGCTGGGCAGAGTGCCATGGCTTCATGGCTCGCATCAACCTCAAATTCTCCAGTTCAAGCTATCCTCCACCCTCAGCCTCCCAAGTAGGTAGGACTATAGGCACACACCACAATGTCCAGCTAGTTTTTCTGTTTTAGCAGAGATGGAATCTCACTCTTGCTCAGGTTGGTCTTGAACTTCTAAACTCAAGCAACCCACCTGCTTTGGTCTCCGAAAGTGCTGGGATTACAGGCTCGAGCCACCATGAATTCCCTTCTTAAAACCAGTTCTCTCAAATGTATGTCCTGTGGAGGCAAATGAATGTTTTAAATTGAGTGAAAGGCAATAAGACAATATCAAACAACTGGTCATGGTGAGGCCCTAGCAAGCTAGAGCAGCTATGTAGACAAGTAATAATATAAAACTAATCTTTCTAACGTTGTGACTGCTAAGAAAATAGAACTGTGGGCTGTGCACCAGGCCACCTGTTAGCTACTCTTCATGTGAACCATTATTATCATTTTTCCCCCAAGAGTTTGGCTCATTCAAGATTGTATTTTTAAATTTTAAAAATTCTCAAATTTCCTTGAAATAAGTCAATATTACATTATTTCTGAGCTTATTCCCACAGATGTTTGGTGATACTAGGATTGGTTCTCAAATTCCTGGTGCTCACTATAAAATAATAAAGGCAGAGTGCTTTATCAGAGAAAGAGGTTAGTGCGCTTTTATATCTAGGCAGGCCTACTATAATGATTATATATGACCTATTTTAAGAGTTTTAACTGAAAATATTCATATATATTAATATCAAATATATTAATATAACATATAGATTTTTATAAGTTCTCCATAAATATTTTAATGTATAATACCTTCTAAGATAAGAAAAGTCAATTTGTAATGCAATATAATTACCTATTAAATTTTTGGAAGCCACAATATATTTTGTAAAACATAAATTTTGAATACTTTATATATGAATATATTTCATGGGAGAATTATTCATGCTATGTTTTGGACTTTACCCAAAGATATTTAGCTACCAGGGAACCAAATTACTTATTAAAAATTAGGTCATACATGAGAATAACTCCAAGATGCTAGAATCTTGACACTTTCCCTAAAATAAGAAGGCAAACTTTCTGAAGTGCAGTTAATAGTATTCATTACATAAGTATATGCAAGGAAGAATTTTTAGTATATGTGTATGTGAATCTGTAAATCTCAAACATTTAGATTAAATTGTTCACCATTTTGGTGATACTACATTAAAATGCTTCTATTTTTTCATGGCAAAATTTTATTGTATCTCAAACTTTCCTTCAGTATAACCAACGCATGATGTTTGGAGCGTATTTAAGTATAAAATGAATAATACATCTAGATTCATAGAAAGCCTATCTGAAAAAAATTGGGCCTTAAAATAGCAGTATGTAATATTTATAAATAAAGAAAAACAAATACAGTGACTGGAGATTTTTTGGTAGAAAATAACAACATGGGTGGCAGCTGTGGCTCAAGGAAGAGGGCGCTGGCCCCATATACCAGGAGGTGGGGGTTTCAAACCCTGCCCCAGCCAAAAACTGGAAAAAAAAATTAAACAAAAGAAAATAACAACATGAGCAAGACAATGTGCTTAAAAATGTATTTCCTATAAAATGATTATCAGCTCTCAGATAGCCCCACAGTTAATACAGTCAACAAATTAGATGTAGGAAAAATTCCCATTGGTTCTCCATTTTAAATATTTCAACAATCCTAGTAGTAAAATGACTTTTTTTTTCTTCTGGGTAGATCCCTAGTATTGGGAATGTAAGATCAAATGGAAGGTCTATTGTCAGCTCTTGAAGGATTCTCCAATCTTTTTTCCCACAGAGGTTGTATCAGTTTGCAGTCCCACCAACAGTATGAAAGTGTTCCCTTCTCTCCACATCCATGCCAGAATCTGACGCTTTGGGATTTTGTGATGTGGGCCATTTTCACTGTGGTTAGGTGATATATCAGGGTGGTTTCGATTTGCACATTTTGCCGTAAGGACGTTTACAATAGAATGTTTACTGAGGCTCAATTCACAAGTGCTAAGATGTGGAACCCAAGTACCCATCAACCTATGAATGGATTAACAAACTGTGGTATATGTTACCATGGAATTTCAGCCACAAAAAGGTAGAGACTTTACATCTTTTGTATTGACCTGGATGGCGTTGGGGCACAATCTTATTAGTAAAATATCACAAGAATGGAAAAATGAGTATCCAATGTACTCAATCCTAATGTGAAATCAATAGATAAACAACTACATACCAACAGGAGAGAAAAACACAATTATATTCAAATGGGGGAGGAGGAGGGAAAAGAAAAGGGGGACGAGGGAGGGGATTTGGTGAGCTCTCACCTAATGTGTGCAATGGAAGGGTGGACACCCACCCCATGGCCCCATGGACGAAGGACTCAGCTACAACTTGAACTTCACCTTAGAAACCTAAACAATGCAACATAACCATCTGTACCCTTACATTAGTCTGAACTTAAAAATAAGGAAAAATGAATATATACATAAATAAATATTCCACTAATTCTATTTTTGTATTTTCCCTGTGGTATCCATGTTTCCCTTCGATATCAAATTTACTTCCCCAGGTTCTCTTTGGTATGTAGTTCATTTATAAGCTTTTTAATCCAGAAAAGTCAACATTAGAAAGTACATTTCTTGCCAATAAAAGCATGCTTTATTTTTTTAATATCAATCTCTCTTCTTCAGCACTTTAATTCAATTTTCTTAATCATTTGCCTTTAAAAATAATTTATTATTTATCTGCATTGATCCTATAACACCTAGGCTGAAAATTATTTTGACTCTAGTTTATTACTTGCCAATACACATTAGTATCCAAACTTAAATTATAATAAAATATGTTTTAAAATATTGCTATGATTGACGGTACCCCACTATCTATTTTTACATACAACGTCTTAACAACATATAAAATATACTGTATGACTTGTAGTGTTAATTTGTTAAAGCACAAAATGCCATGTGTAACATAAAAACAAGCACAGACTGAGATTTTATCATATGAATGTCTTTACAATTATGCCTATATATTTTTAGTCATTCGTATTAAATGGGAGGCTAAAAACTAAGTGCTAGAGGAAAAAAAGAAATTAAAACAAAGGTAAAATCCTGTCTAAAGAGCTTCCAATATATTTATGTCTCACTTGAAGGCTGTGGCTGCCTTGTTCTCTATACAGCCCCAGTCACACACGCCGTACAGAAGCGTGGCTGCAGAAATTTAGAAGCTGGATAAATTCCTTACAGGGCACTGGCAATGTGGGTGTCACCCCAAACCTAAGCACTTCACGACAGTAACAGCAAGGAGATGCACAATTACGATGAAATGTGAAGAAAGGTGGCGGTATAGATTATGTGGTCTGTCTCGGGACAATGAAGCACCCAGGGACTGACCACAGCAGTTGGAAATCCCGCTTCTCCCACTGCAATCCACATTGTCACTTTTTCCTTGAGATGCTTTAGACATCACCCTTTTCATCATTAACAATAAAAATGAAGGCTAGATTCATATCATTCTTTGTAAACAATTAGGATGAAATGTGAAAATCTCTAAGGCTTAAGCAGTTCAACGCCAACTTTCAGATCACTGTGTACTTTAATGAACCTTGTCACTCTTAGAACCTTACCACCTGTTAACTTCTTGTTTACAAAACCTAAAACAATCCAGGAAAGTTAATAGGTGATGCCAAGGTAACCTATTTGTCATACGTGTTGTGTAGATTCAAAAACAACACAGCAAATAAAATTAAATATTTGTATTTTTGCTTTGCAAATTGTTAACTAAATGTTTATTATAATTTCTTTCATTACACATATGTAATTAAAGTCTGGACAAGATAGTTATTTAGAAAAATAGTATAGAGAACTATGTAATAGGGTATTAAATGTAACAATTCACACTATTTTGGTTAAAAGTGAAATGCATAGATGATTATAGAATTTTAGAGTAATTAGCATTATTTGCAAAAGAATGATAAGAGTTCTCTTTTCTATTGTTCCCAGTGGTTGATGGCTTTTCCTGCTTATGCAATCCAGGTTATGTTGGACTGAGATGTGAACAGGACATTGATGACTGTATCCAGAACGCCTGTGAGCACAATTCTACCTGCAAAGATCTGCATCTTGTTAGTATCCACTGATCTTACTACTATGCCATAATAGTAATGCAATTTAGCACCTACAAATACAGTGAATGGTTTGCCTATGTGATGTCAGTTTGGCATACATATGCATATATCTGGAAGTTAGAAAACAAAACTTAAGTAACTTTTAAAAACCTTAAGGGTATGGCCAGGCACAGTGGTTAACACCTGTGTTCTTCTTTTTTTTTTTTTTTAATTGAATCATAGCTGTGTACATTAGTTCAATCATGGAGTACAGTGTGTGGGCTTCATATACAATCTGAGATATTTTCATCTACTTGTCCAACATAACATTCATGAGATTTTCTCATTTACTGTATGAAAACATTTGTGTTCTGCATTTAGTAGTTTTCGCCTAACCCTTCTACTCCGGAAGGCCGAGGTGAGTGGATTGCTTGAGCTTAGGAATTCAAGACTGGCCTGAGTGCGAGTGAGACCTTGTCTCTACCTAAAATAGAAAAACTATCTGGGCTTTGTGGCTGGCACCTGTAGTCCCAGCTACTTGGGAGCCTGAGGCAAGAGGATTGCTTGAACTTAAGAGTTTGAGGTTGTTGTGAGCTGTGACACCACGGCACTCTATCCAGGGCAACAGAGTGAGACTGTCTCAAAAAAGAAAAGAAAAGAAATAGAAAAGACAAGAAAATCTTAAGAGTGGTAGAAAATGTCCTAGTCTCCCCTCTATATAGATTAACTTAAATGTAAAATAAATAGTCCAGATATTGGATTCACAACACCCAGCAATACTGAATGTGTGTGTAATTTCAAAAATTATTCTAAGAAGTGCTGCGTCTGACAGCCTCTTTTTATCTGAGGTATTTTATATTCTCACATGTATATTTGATTACCATTCGTTATCTTCACTGGTATTTGGATTTTCGTCTCACATTCATTTCTTCCCCTTATCGATGTCGGTCCTGTCTCTTCAATTCTTTCTCATTTGTCCCCGCTGTTGTCACAGGCAGGTGCTATTCTGCCTTAAACAGACTGTGACACAGTTGCCAAATCAATGGGATCCCCTCAGGCTCCTCATTTCTCAAGAAGCCTGACATAAAAAATGTCTACTCAAGGTAGACACAGCTCACTGACTGACACCAGAAAACAAACAGCCCCCGGTGCTCGTCAATGTTGGGATACAAGCGTGGGCTTGCAGTTGGCGCCTTAGCAACAGAAGCGACTTTCACAAACGGACTACACTAGCTGAAGTTAGACATTTCAGAAAAACAAAACTGTTTGTATCCATATAGTTTAACTATCAATACACTGATACTGTTTTTTTACCATGAAAGAATAACTTGTGGCAAATTGTTTCCTTCCTACAAGAAAGGCAGCCAGCTAAGTGAATAATTATAACTAATATTGGGATATCCATGCCCAGGAGCAGGGCTGATCTGTTTATGGAGCCGTCGTTTAGGTATGTGCAGTGGTCCTGGCACTTTGTCTTTTTCATGCTAGATGCTCTGTCTCAATCGGTCACCATCACCTCCTCACGCTTTTCGGGATTCCTTTAGGGATGGGCAGTGACCCTTTGCTTATCTCTGAGACAAGGGAGAAGTTCTTTCCGAGGAAAGAGTTTCTCCTTAATCCATAGGAGATAAGGAAAGGTCGATTGACCTGTTCTAGACCTTCTAACGTCTGGATTCAATGCATGTAGTTGCTGTTGATATTCTCAGACCCTAATGTGGGGGATGGGTGATGCTGCCTTATGATGAGTGACCTGAAAATAGCAGAGCAGAGAGATAAGAGAAATCTGGCCTTTGATCAACGGTTAGACTCCTGACTGGGCCTCCCATGTGCCTGATTAACCTCTGGACCTAATGGTATATGATCACGTAGAGCCTCCTGTTGAATAGGGCGTCGGTCAGAGTTCTTTTTACTTGCATGTAAATCATCTAAGGTGACACATCCATAATGTGAATAAGCTTTATTTTAGCCTGTGACTTTAGCCGTTACTTCAGCAGTAATAGTTTATTTTAGTAGGAAGAGCTTCATGCCCATAATAAGAGTCTACACCAAGAGTTGACCTTGACACAACTTACCTGCAAAACACAAAGTTAGGGACTACCATTTTTAGATGCTGTACTATAGCAAATAATAGAACTTCCAGGTATAATACTCTTTCATTTATTGATTATATGAATTGCCAGTAAGAAGGTATTCAGACTAACTAAAAATCTGATCTGACTCCTACTTCCTGAAATTGCTATAATAAGAATAAAGGAAAAAAAAAAGAGAATAAAGCAAGGTTGAAAAAAAAGTAAAATTCTGAATCTAAATAAAATTTAGCAACTAGATTATTATATTTTATTAGTTGATTCAAATATATCTTTATACACAAGGAGACTATTAAAGTAATCTGCCTCCTAAATATAATTCATGTGTCAACTTCAAGAGCAGAAATATTGTTGAATTGGTTATATCCTTTCAAGAGAAGGTATTACAGAGGCAATAGGTTATTTTTTAAAATTTAGACAATATGAAAAGTATTTTGTAGCTTTCAGATATTGTGTCAGGGCTCCAAGTGTCCTCTCAGATTTGATAATTTCCAAGAAAGACTCAGAAAAGTTGTTTTATTTTTTGTTACTATTTGTTGTAATAGAAAGATACAGATTAGCAATAACAAAGGGAGAGATGCACTGGATGGAGTCTAAGAAAAATGAGGCACAGGCTTCTAGATATGTTCTTCCATTTGAGTTTCAGGGGCAGTGCTTAAAATACTTTCTCAGAAACAAGGCAGGGCAGCATTTATAAAGTGTTACCAAGCAGGCAAATTCACTTAGCGTCTAAGGTCTTTGTTGTGGGGCAGTTGAGGCTGCAGGAAGCACCTGTGTAACTGACCTCAGATAATCAGTCTTCTGCTCCTGTGGTGGTCAAGCTGATACAGCATGGCCCACAGCCCCAAGCCTTCCAAAAAAGAAGAAAAAAACCTTCCAGCATAAATCACATCTAATTAGCATAAACTATTTGGCACAGCTCAAGGTCCTCGGTATCAAAGATATTACTGCGTTACTGTCAGCTGGGGTGTTCCAAGACTCAGAGGAGGCAGTGGAAAGTTCACTCTTCCTTTGGACTATGTAGGACTTAAATAATCAAGCCTGAATTTAAAAAAATTTAAAAATCTGAATTAAAAAAAATCTTTATTGCACAAGTATTTTGTTAAATAATGCCTTTTTGCGTAGGACTAGTTGGAAAATAATACATTCTATAATAATAAAACAAACAAAAAATACCAAGATAACCAAGTCAGGTAAGAAGAGCTAAAAACTCACAGTTTTGAAATAAAGCCTGGAATAGCTATTGTGAATAATTATTTGAGTTTTATATTTGCTTGCTTTCACCAACTCATTGGTTAAAGAAAAACCTTAAAATGCTAATGGCTTTAAAATAGAAAAGAAAATATTAAGACAAAGAGTGGGGTTTCCTGCAGAATATTTCATGATCCCAAGAAACTGAAATATGACTTTATTTAATCTACGAGGCATTTGCATTTACCTGAAAAGTTAGCAGCCTGCTGTTGTAAGGATAGAATCTCCAAATCACCCTAAGTAATCTCACTGACACAAGGCTTACTTGGCCTTTGAACTTGGAATGTGTATAGCTTTAAATTAATATTTTTGCATTTGCAGCATTTTGCTAAGATTACAGTGCAGAATCACAAAATTGAATTTGGGGGAAAAAAACAGAAAATCATAAGACATTGAAACCACAATCAAAGTATTTTGTAACAATGAAGCAGTTTTCTTCTTTTCCTTTCTTTATGGTTCAGTAAAACTAAGAAAAGAAGGGGAAGAAAACAATAATTTTTTGAAGACCTAATACATAATATACAAATATTATGAAAGAGTAGAGTAAGATTTATTCTCTTATGTAACTCTGCTAGGTATATTTTAGAATAACTATTTCTTTGCGGTTATTTGAATACGTATGAGCAAATTAGTATTTTCCCTCTCATTTTACGTTCATTTTACTCTGCATCTTGCATGAATAATAAATGTTTAATTTTGATAACAGCAGTAGAAAAGAGGTAATGCAATAAAATTAACATGTGGAGAGAACAAAAGGTTTTACTCGTATACAACTATTTAAAAATATATACACATACCCAGCTACTCAGGAGGCTGAGGCAAGAGAATCGCCTAAGCCCAAGAGCTGGAGGTTGCTGTGAGCTGAGATGCCACAGCACTCTACTGAGGGTGACAAAGTGAAACTCTATCTCTAAAGAAAAATATATACATATATATATTATATATATATACATATAATATGTACATGCACACACACACACACAGATAGTAGTATAATATGGTTTAAATTTTCTCTCATTCAGGTGCAAAAAACAAACTGAATTTACGTGTGTTCTAAAAGAAAAATAAAACAGTCTTTACCTTCACCCATCATATAGTTGAAAAATGCATGCCAATTATTTGAGGTTATCGTGGGGCAGCTCCTGATAACTACATCTTAGCTGCTACTAAGATCCCCGTCATAGCATCTCCCTACTCCTTTCAAAAATACATTAATCTGCCAAATGATTCCAGACTTTGGACACCAAATTTGGCTCCAAGGACCTTTCCGCACCTCTTCCTCCAAGGGCTTGATGCTCAGCTAATCAGTGGTCGGGCCCCAGGTGTCCCACCCCCATGTCCAGTTGGAACCAGGGCAAACCTCTACGTTCCGTTATCGCTCTAGGATCACAAATTCCCGTCAGCGTGGAATCAGGCCAACGCTCTCTGTCCAAATGCTCAAGCTTTCTTTTCTCTCGTGCCCTCTCTCTCTATAAAGATTCACTTAATCTCATTTGATGGAAATTAACCAGCAGACTCTGCCTTAGTGTTGGAGCTTGAGAGCTCCAGAATCCGTGTAAATATGTCTGGATGGTGAAAAGAAAAAGTCCACTTTTGTAGCAAAAAACGACAATGGTGAAATATATTCTCAGTAACTTTCCAGTTATATACAAAATTTGCGTATCCTCAAATATCCTAATTCTTGTATATAAACCGTAATATGACTCCACTGTGAATTAATATTACTGGATCATGGGTCTTCTAAAAATAATTTTTTAACTCATTTTTAAATTAGATTAAATTAAACTGCTTGTAAGGTTATAGCAACTTACAAGAGTAAAGAGAACATTTGGGGATTGTCTGGAAATATCCCAAACATTTGGGATATCCATGAACATTTGGGGATATGGAACTATATCATATGTTATATAATTACTACTGGTGACTTATTGAAATCATAAAATAAAAAAAGGTATGATATTCACTTATTTACTCTGTATGGTTTTATTACTACAAGAGCTATTTGGCTTTCTATTTTATTTTAAGACCAAGATATATATAGGCAATTATTAAATCTTCTAATTGGTTTATCAGTTTTCTCAATAAAATGTAAGAGATGGACTCAATTTTTCATAATCAGAAGGTTGCCTTTGAAAATGCACATGCTTAAAATTCTGATTCAGTGGTTGGATCTAGACGTCTGGAGAGTAAGGCCTGTGATTCTGATGTGTGCTAGGTACCCAGATGCGTTTCTAGTTCTAAACGTGGGGGTGGACAGCAGAGGTTCCTGCTTGATGTTTTACTACTAATTCACAGTTTCTATCGTACCTGAAAAGAGAAATAAAGGATGATCAGAGAGACTGAGGATTGATCCTTTACATTTTCAGCATTCTATTCCATATCATCTTCATTTTGTAAGTGTGATTCTCTTTGGGGTCTTTCCATCTGGTGCTTTTGCTTTTAAGAGAAAGAAAATAAAATCTAGGGCGGCACCTGTGACTCAAAGGAGTAGAGTGCCAGCCCCATAGGCCAGAGGTGGCGGATTCAAACCCCGCTCAGGCCAAAAACTGCAAAAAAGAAAAGAAAATGTAGATTCTCTATTCCAATCCTTTTGTGAGGCAGATCATAATACATTGTTTTCTCCTCACTGCTGTAGTTAGTTAGTGAAGCATATTGTGTATTGACATTTGCTAATCAGTACCTGGAATTGTGGCTTTTCTTAGCCACTATGCGTAATGTGTCAAATCCTTTTGAGAATATTAAAAATAGTCAATAACTATCACTTCTCAGCTTGTTGGCTAAGATCAAGTGTAAAAATAATCAATGACTGATTGATCATAATGAAATCCCAAAGGGTCAGTTAAGTCTGTTAACTAAATCTATTAGTTACAACATCTTCAGTGGGGACTAAATAGCCAACGCTTTAACCAAAATCTTGATATATTAGCCAACAACCCCGCTCACTGTTAAAAAAAGGCACTGCAGTAATTAGGTAACACAAAATAAAGCCCTTTGATTATGACCATTCTAAATAGGCTACTTTTATTTACATAGAATAAATGCTGCATATAACTCATTACTCAGAGTCTACTTATTATAACACAGATCTTCACTTGAAGAATTTAATGTTGCATTTATGACTATGGCTCATTGTGATGGGTGTTTTGTATCCTTTCTACAATACAGTAGATTATGATATTTTTTCCTGTATGATCCAAGACTAATACAGAATTTAAGTTCAATAACTTGATGATTTTTATAATTCTTTTAATATGTTCCTATCAATTGTCAATTTTAATGATAGTTACTATGCTACTATAGGATGGCAGCAGCCCTATTTTTGTCCTTTAATCTATTGTTTTCAATCTGTAATGGCTTTGAAAGGGATAATCACATTTGTTAGGATTATATGCAAAATAAAAATAAACAAAACCTGAGAAAAGAACTATTGATCCACCTGAATAAACAACTATGTGAGCTGTAAAGCTGTAAACTTCTGAAATCCACTTTGGAATGTCAGACACATTTTTCCTTCTTTCTTATTCCAAGATTCATTACAGAGAAGAGAGGTTTACAGATGGATGAATTTTGAGGTTTAAGAAATCCATGGAGCAGGATTGAATTTCATAAATATTGCGCGAGAACACAACAGATCAGTGAGGAGAATTTTCCATTTCAGATTCTCTAATAAAAATGAACAGTTCCCAGAAATTATCTAGCTTAAAAAATGATTCAGAACTCATTGACTCCCATTTCCACTGCCAATATTAACCAAATAGAAATGTGTTTGTTTATTCTGAAAGAATTATGAGACAAATTAATCTCAGTTTTATTTCAAAACAAACATGGTACTTTTATATCCTTATTTGCTGTATTTACATCACTGTAACTGGGATTCATCTCTGAGCTTCACGATTTGTTTCTTAGAAATCAATGAATAGTTAAGAGTTCACGGTAAATCTATTTTTTTCCTAGCAAACATTCTTGGTGCCATTTCGATGGATGCTATTATTTATGTCTGTATCATATTTTGTGCAAAACCTGCTATGTTATGTGTATTGTGTTTACATGATGTGTTTAGGATGGTTATAAAGGAATAGAAAACACATCTTCCTTCAGAAGAGCAGGTTGACTTCAGTGATTTATTATTAACTGACAAGAACAGCTTTCAAGAGGTAGTAGATTCTTTACTTCCATGAGTATAGAACACTATTATGTTTAATCGCCTATTTCATTCTAACCCACCCCCATTTTTCCATGAGAAGTTGAGTTTATAAAAATTAATAAAAAAAACTCCTCAGAATGTTGGATTAGAAAGTGAAGCGATATGTGTGGAAACAAGCATGTGTGTAAGTTTGCATTTATACAGGACATACACAGAAAAGAGAAAATACATGGCTCGGTCAGTCTTTTGCCAACTATTCCAAAGAGAACTTGGGAGCTTTTCACTATGAATATGTCTGGGTTATGTATATTTAGAGAGACACACACAGGCACAGACACACACGCACACACAGAGGGTGCCAAAAATACATACGCACGTTTGTGGAAGGAAAAACCTGTGTTAAAATTGTACTATTCAAGTCATACATGATGCCTGCAATTATAAGAGATAAATGATATGATAGACAAGATAACAAAATGATTTGCGTATACTGAGTATTATAATTTTATTTTATTTTATCTTATTTTATTTATTTATTTATTTGAGACAGAATCTCAAGCTATCGCCCTGGGTAGAGTGTCATGGCGTCACAGCTCACAGCACCCTCAGACTCCTGGGGTTAAGCAATTCTCTTGCCTCAGCCTCCCTAGTAGCTGGGACTATAGACACCCACCACAATGCCCGGCTAGTTTTTGGTTGTAGTTGTCATTGTTTGGCAGGTCCAGGGCAGATTCGAACCTGCCAGCTCTGGTGTATGTGGCTGGCACCTTAGCCACATGAGCTATAGGCGCCACCCTTTTACAATTTTAATGGAATTTTTTCCTTTCTTAAATTATGTCTACACTTTTTGGGCAACCTGTGTGTGTGTGTGTATGTGTGTATACATATTTTTATAAATTATATATAAAAGAAAAGAGGGCGGCGCCTGTGGCTCAAAGGAGTAGGGCACCAACCCTACACCAGAGGTGGCAGGTTCAAACATGGCCCCGGCCAAAAACTGCAGTAAAAAAATAATAATAATAAATAAAAGAGAAGAGGGCTTTTGAGCTATATAACTTTGTCCTCACTAGCTGTGTTACTTCTACTAACCCATCTAACCTTTCTAAACCCATTGGTTCATTTTAATAATGGATTTACAATAACAATTACTTTACAGAATTGCTATGAAAATTAAACTTAAATTGCTTCATGTATTTTACTTTATGTTAAATCCATAACATAGTGCCTGCCCTGTAGAAAGCAGTTAATAAATGTATATAATATTTGATGATGAAGATGATAATGATTATGATTTTATTTTGAATCAATAGAACGTTTCTCTGAATGGAGCCAAAGCGCTTACATTGAATTGCCAAGACGGAGCATTTTATTCCAGTGCATGGAATTGAGCTGTAATAAACTGTGATTGAGTCACCTTTTTCTTAAAAAGAATTATATTACTGACCCATGATTTTAATATTAATATATTTTATATCAAATAATCGTATATAAAAGTTTCTATTTCCATATAAAACATATATGTTTTTCCATATATGTTTCTTTATATGTTTCCTAAGATTCTCTGAGCCAAGTATAATCTTATATTTTCATATATTTCAAGTATATACCTTATATTTTCTACATATATTTCCATATGACCAAGGTAAAATACTTAGTATGAAGATAGCTAACTCACATTATTCTGTGCTGGTTTAATTACTTATTTTTAACATTAAATAAGATTCTCTGAGGCAAGATTCTACTTCATTTTACTTCATTTGAAATACTTTTCTTTGCTTTTTTTTTAATTTGTAGAGACAGAGTCTCACTCTATCACTCTATCACCCTCAGCAGAGTGCCATGACATCACACAGCTCACAGCAACCTCCAACTCCTGGGCTTAGGTGATTCTCTTGCCTCAGCCTCCTGAGTAACTGGGACCACAGGCGCCCGCCACAATGCCTGGCTATTTTCTCTTTTGCAGTTTGGCCAAGACTGGGCTTGAACCCACCACCTTCAGTATATGGGGCCGGCGCCCTATTCGCTGAGCCACAGGCACCGCCCTTTTCTTTGCTTTTATATCTTCAAGGCTGAGTTATGATATTGCCTGACTTAGATAACAGTGAGCTTTTCAATGAATGGGGTGGCAATGCGGGGAAGGAAGGAGAGAAGGCAGGATGGAGGGAAAGAGAAATTGAATGGTTAGGTGTTGATCTATATTTTTTTAAATAGTCACATATCAATGGCAGGGGGTCAGAGACATGTGAAAACAAACCACCCTGGACTCCCCCCCACTGGTATGCAACTGTTTTAACTGTTTTTATAGTTTTTTATAGAGTACAAAACTTACAGGGTCTATACTCATAACAAAATTCTAAATATTTGGGCAGTGCTGATAGCTTTTGTTGGGCCTGATTTCAGATGGTGAGGGCTCTTGTGCCATCCTTTAGGGAAGGAGTGTCTAACCGTTTCTTTTTCTCTGCTGCACACTGGAAGAAGAGTTGTTTGGGCCACACATCATAAACATAAACAAACAAAAGCTGATTAGCAACATCAACAAGAACAAAAAAGATGCAAGCATTTTGTGATTTTGTGATAGTGTTAGGTGAAGGGTGTGTGGGGACCAAAGGATGGGTAGGCGGTTTTCCAGGCTCTTTGTTCCCAGTACCAAAGAATGGTTACTGGTACCAAATCCACAAAATGAATAAACAAAATAAGCAAAAAATAAAATAAAATAAAAAATTAGGGCCATAATGTTGTTTGAAATAGTTATGCCAAAATAAAGAAAAAAGGAACAATTTTAATTTAGCCTTGTGACTACAGGCCTCACACAGCATACTTTCTAATTCTTATACATGATTTTAGGGAAGTACCACCTACTCTTTGGAAAGTTGCATTCCTTTTATTTCTTTTCTGATTGGTCTACCTGAAACCTTAATTCTATTGTGCACTTTAAGTACGAGGGGATTAATAAATCCCTCTATCCAAACCCATTCTGTAATGGTCATATCAACCTGACTGAATTCACTAATTACATTGGAAAGTCCATCAAACATTGTTTAACGTCTTTTCCCAGAATTGCCCAGCTGTAGGGTCTCGTGTCGTCCTTTACTCCTGAAAGCCCAGAATAGCCTAACCACATCCACTCTGGCCTGTCTAACTAGCTGCCTAACAATATCCTCGACTGTAGATAAGCAAAAAGTCCTCACGAAATTAGCACGTGGCCCGCAGGCTGCAGGCTGGACACCATCATTTTAGGGCTTGTGATGAGATTGCTATAATTCTGCTAAAATACTCCGAATCTGATGGACACAAAGCAAAACAGCTAAGCCTGATCCCTCTCTCTTCAGGATTCAGGACTTTAATCCAGCTCGCTCCACCTAAATCTTATCCATGCCACAGCCCTCCACGTCAGTTCCTTCCGTTGAAGTTGCTACTTGCTGGATTTTTCTGCTTCTTGGAGCAAGAAAATTTCCCTTAATCTAATCACTGTGCTTGAAACTTAAGACTAAAACTTTTCCCTCCATGCTTTGAAAAGTCTGAAGAAAAAACTCAGAACAAAATGATTGTCGTTGGTATGGCGATAAGTGTGGATGAGTGGTGTACAGACAGAATTAAGCTTAGACACAGATCCAAGGCTAAAGTGAATGGAGACTGACAAATAGTGGATGGATTCCAGCTCTTGTAGCAATAAAGATGAGCACCCTACCTTGGTGCTGACTCCAGCAATTGCCCCACCTGAAAAAATACACAAGACGGTCACTGTCTTGGTGCTGCCCCAACCTTGATCTTCCCTGAGAACCTCCAGGTGGGTATGGAGGAATACCCTGTCCACCTGCCTGGGAATTCCCTGGAGGAGGGGAACAGTCAGCTCCTGCACAGAAGGATTTGGAAGATGACCCACAGTAACCCAAGGCTAAGTGTCATGTCATTAGCTGCCCATCAATGTGATTTGATGAAGACTTTTGAACCTCAAGAAGGGCCCAACTAGATTCTGCAAAACATGACACCAGAACCTCTTGTTACCACAGTGGGCCCGTTGGTCATCTGGGACAGATGTTATCTTGCTCTTGCTCTATAGCCCTCTCTTGCTTTCCATCAAACCTTGTTTCAAGTTTACCTTGCTTCTGGTGTGTCTGGTCATATGTAGGAGGAGACCGTGTTTTTAATCTCTACATACTACCGAAGACCAGATGCTTGTCAGAAGACGCAGATCCCACCTTGCCCTGTGACTGAGCGTCTGTTCCAGGACTCCGTTTGGAGTTCTGTTGCAGGCTTGTGGAGGTGACACAGGACCGTCCTGTACAGCAGGACTATGACAAGTGCACAGAAGGCCTGCCCCGCTCAAGATGCCCGTCTGTCCCAGACCGCACTGCATCTCTGAAAGTAGCAGATTTGAGTTCATTTGCACACTGGACTCGCAAAATGAGGAAGGACTAGTGCTCTAAAAGGAAATCAAATCAATATTTCAGTATTACAGTCCATCAAAATCACTTGTGTATACATAAATTTTGTGTGCAATTTAAAATAGTTTTACATTCTAAGTTGCATACAAACTTTATGGATACTGTGTGTGTGTGTGTGTTTTTACATATACACAGGAGAGAGAGAGAGGCTTCCTAAGACAAACTAAATGTACCTTAAAAATACCCAAATTTTGGCTCGGCACCTGTGGTTCAAGGGGCTAAGGCACCAGCCATGTACACCTGAGCTGGCGGGTTCGAATCCAGCCTGGGCCCGCCAAAAAACAATGATGGCTGCAACCAAAAAATGGCTGGGCATTGTGGTAGGCACCTATAGTCCCAGCTACTTGGGAGGCAGAGACAAGAGACTTGCTTGAGCCCAGGAATTAGAGGTTGCTGTAAGCTGTGATGCCACAGCACTCTACCTAGAGGGACAGCTTGAGGCTCTGTCTCTTAAAACAAACAAACAAAAATACCCAAATTTTAACCAAACCTAAAACAAAATTTAAAAGTGATGCTATCAACTTTCAAAGAAACATACTATGCAAAAATATTTTCAATTTAATGTGTATTATCTAAGTGTAATTTAGCCCTCCAAATTGTTTCATAGAGGGGACAGATATATGAAGAAAGATTCTAAACATAACAATAATAGGTGGCGTTTTAATTTCTGTGTAGTTATCTGTGAAACATTGCAGAAAATACCATGAGGTATTAGTGGATTAAAACACACACATAGGACAGTCTTTACAGGGTACATTTTTAAGGATCTCTCTGTAATTCAAGGTAGAGTCAAGTTAAGATTTTGAAATATACTGGCTTTATTTTGTAATGCTCCATTCCTCTTTCTGTGATTGATGAGTGTGTTTGTACCATAATAATGTGTAAAGTGTTCTGTTTCTGTATACATATATGTATGTTTCTATATATATTCTAGTGTCATGTTTCTATACAAATATGTGTATATTTTCTTTGCCTTATGATATGGAAAATTGTAGAAGACAGATAGATGTAACAAAGGAAATGACATACAGTTTTCTTTTTTTTTTTTTTTGAGACAGAGCCTCAAGCTGTCACCCTGGATAGAGTGCTCTGACATCACAACTCACAGCAACCTCCAATTCCTGGGCTTAAGTGAGTCTCCTGTTCCACCTCCCAAGTAGCTGGAACTACAGGCGCCTGCCACAACGACCAGCCATTTTTTTGTTGCAGCCATTGTTTGGCGGGCCAGGCTGGATTCAAACCCTCCAGCTCAGGTGTACGTGGCTGGCCCCTTAGCCACTTGAGCTACAGGCGCCGAGCCGGAATACAGTTTTCTTAATGAACATATACCCTACGTAAAAAAGCTTTTTCCTTGTTTCTCTTACATTCCATTTTAGTCAATTATTTTTTTCTCATAATGGAAGTTAAGATATGCCTTAATTCCTTTGTGTGTGGGAAACTAAGATAGCAAAACATTTAATTTGCTTGAATCTTGGGAAATGGAATAAACAGGTTAGAAATAGCTGTCTGGTATAGAGTCTCTTGTGCCCTAATAACAAATTAATACTTGGCCTTAGTAAAAAATGATGATGATATGGATATAGGAAGCTGTGACATTGAATAGAACTGGATTCTGGAAAATGTTAGAAACAGGAAAAGCCAAGGAGATCCGCTGATGGACAATTGGGGCAGAACAGAAATATGTCTAGGGAGTCAGGGCAGACTTCCATAGTAAGTGTTTATATAAAATCTTTGAACCCGCTTCTTAAAAATTACTTACTTTTCACTTGATCTGGAGTATAAATTCAGGTGAAGATGGTCAAATTCAGCAAACAGAAATGCAGATATCCAAATACTCTATACCAGATAGCTTATATTAAAACAAATCAATCTTTCTCTGAATTGCAGTGTCCAATAGTTTGTCTAACAATATTGATTCAACAATATTTTACTTTAAGGAAATATGCGTATGTATCACTACATATGTCCCCTATCTTATTCCCATCTCTGGAAAAAAGGGCTTTATTAAATTTAATTTTCATATTCTCTTAGACAAAAAGTTTGACTACATTTAGATAAGGACAGATAAAACTGTTCCAAGTGTTTTTTCTATCACTACTTAGAGTATGGAGAGGAGCAAAAACTTCTGAGGGGCCAAGCATGAAATGAAGGATTCTCTCCCCCTTGTCTGAACTGGCAGTTTAACTAAACAAGTGGGGCCAGCACCTACAGTGCTTCCTGATAGGATTAATTAATCACATCCCCAAATAATTTGCTACTTTTATTGCTCATACAATTGACAGATCAAAAGAAGAAATTTTAGCCCTAGTAAAGGTATAACATTGGTATAGGTTAAGACCTTTCACTGGCTTCTGTCAACATTTTAAAAAGCTTTGTTGTGAGTGATGACCTTAACTGCACCAGTTCCTTGGCCACTGTTTAGACTTTTTCATATAAGTACGGTCCTGTATCTGCATATTCTTAAAGGAGGCCATAGTTCTCACCTCTGTGCAGAAGACTGTACCAGAAAAAATGGATATGTGTTATATCGAGGGAAGCCCCAATGTATTTTCTGATCTTAATTAAGCAAGAGCTTTAGATCACCTGAATGTTTATCCTTATTTTGTTATAGGGAACCATAGTCTTGAAAATCCTTGAAAACCTGAAATTTCCAGAAGCCAGGAAAGAAACTTGTTGCTGCTATGGGAAACTTGTTTTGCTATAATAAAGGTGATGGAAGGATAGATTCAGGAGAATAAATCCCGGACTGTAATACAGAAGTCCAGAAGGAACATAGAGCCAGGGCTGCTGTAAAGAAAAAATAATTCAGATTTCTTTAGTAAAACATCATACAAACCTATCATAAACAAGTTTATAAGAAAGCATATTCGGGCAGTGCCTGTGGCTCAAAGGAGTAGGGCGCCGGCCCCATATGCCGAGGTGGTGGGTTCAAACCCAACCCTGACCAGAAACTGCAAAAAAAAAAAAAAAAAAAAAAAAAAGCATATTCATTTCCAATTTAAAATCCTGTCTCTTCTGGCAATAATCTATAGCTAGCTTTTTCCTGAAATGTTTTCACAAGTGCCATTATCTTTTTTTTTTTTCTTAATACCAAAATTGATTACTATGCAAAATGCTGAGCATTCCTTTTAAAATCTGGAAATAATTCCTTAATAAAATATAAATATCTATAACGTGAATACATGTTCTTCTGTAGACAGTTTAGAAAATTAGGGAAAACAATTAAAATTTTTAAAAACATAGTTATTTCAAATCTTACAACCAAGAAATTGTGTCCTTGTTTACGCAATTATTATGGAAAATATTGTCGTGTATCTTTTGGTTTTCAGCTGATAATTTGATAACCTATCTTCTCCATTAGAAGACAAGTCATCCAGTGGGATAATTAGTCTATAAAGGGGTCATTTTTCCTGCTACGTAATTGGAAGACTGAACACAGGGTAGTTTATCTGGAGGCTCAAAGTGTGACTGGTCTTAGAAGTCCAGTTTACCTCTGGTTAATTAGTGTGTGATGTTTTAAGTTGCAAATATCTTCCCAAGTTTCATGATGAGCAAATTGCATGTAAGAATGAGGATTTTCATCATCTTTTAAATAAGCGGATGTAGTGTTGCAGACCAGATTCCAACATAAATGGAATTCTTGGAGTTGACTAGTGTTGACCTGCTTTGCTGCTTCCTTGGTTGACTATGAAAAGGCCTCACATCAGGTGTCTAGAGCTTTGTGTTTAAATGCTACAGAGTAATGTGGACATGTGCCAAAGACCAGTCTCCTTTAGGCTGATGGTTTTGTGATCTTTCCATTTGAAGACTCGGCTACAGAGGATTTTTTTTCATCAAGGCTCACTGAAAAATTACTGCAAATGAGTGAAAACCTTCACAGAAAAACAAACAGGAAAATATTCTTTACTTGGTAGAAAGTAAGCATGTCCACTTTATAGTAGCCTTATTAATATACACTAGTATAGCAGAAAGAAAAAGTAGGAAGCATCCCTAAGGGGGCTTCATAATAGCTTCAAAATAGACTTTAAATAAGGTTTAAAAAATTTTATACAACATTTTAAAATGCTAATTTTTTATATTGTAAGCATCATTTTTTATGAGTAGAAACATTTGAGTACAATTTTTGTGTGTGTGTGTGGAGGGGAAATGGTGGTGTAGACTGGAATGAATGAGACTGTAAACATTTATTATCTATTTATCCTGACATCCATAGCTTATATACTTCCTCATTTCTTATATTCACATTGAAATATGAGTAGATTAATTGACATTATGCAGTTATATATCTTTTTTATGTTTGCACTAGATAAAAAGTGCACTCTGCTGAGACAAATTCAGTTAATTAAATAACTCTTAATTCATTTTATACATTATTCTCTTTAGGCAGTGTAGCAATCCTGTTGACATTTTGCTCACAGATGACCTCTTTCAAAGCTAATTTCTATTCAGTTGTACTAAGTAAATCAAAAGATGAAGTGTAATGTGAGCAATTTGTCTTTCTGAGGATCGAGAATATCAATGCAAAGGAAAAATAAAACTGACATGAAATTCATAATGTTATAAAATAAGAAACACTTAATTCATGATATCCATTTATTTAATAAATTTATGCTTGACATCTATTTCTCTGGCCCTGGAAAACATCACAAGGACTTTTCCCCAAAGATTTTCCATATGGATTTAGATCTTATTGCTGGAGAGCTGAAGATTAAAGATTCTGTGCAAATCACATACAAAAGAATTATTATCTTTAGTAACTATTGTTGGGGGTTGAGTGTCCTAATTCCCTGAAACCAGTTGACCTGATTTTGATTATGTAGCTGAGCTAGAAAGTTCAACTGAGGCATGGTGTGGTTGAAAGGGAAAATGAATGGAAACTGAAAATAAAACTAGAGCAGCCCAGGAGTGGGAATAGAGAGCAAAAGTAACCTGCACAAGTTTCAGTGTAACAAGAGAAACTTTGTTTAAGAACAAAGGGAAAGTTTAGGGTCCTTCCAAAGAGGTTTGGAAGTAGGTCCCTCTTATGATGGAGAGAAGTAAGAAAGACAGATGTGAAGGCCCAGCAGGGGTATAAATACCCTCTTTCTTTCCATGTGATACTGGCTGCAAGTCTTTCATTGGCATCTCTGCCCCTCCAGGCATTATTGCTCTTTTCCACTGGTCATTGATTATTGCCCTTTTCTATTGGTCATTGGTAACCGAGGCCTCTTCATACCCACATTCTTCAGGGTCCTGCAGACTTCCTGGTTCAGCAACACGGGCTTTCCTCCCACCCCCCTTGAAGGCCCTTTCTTGGTGACTCTTGTCAACTATATTTTCAGTTTTGCTTAAAAACATTGTTAAAACCATAAGGGGGGGTTTGCTCTCGGTCTATTTGCTTGTCACACAAAACTCCAAGTAGGATTGCCAAGGAAGAAAGGAGCCTTGAAGAAAACAGCTTCTAGCTGGGAAGAGAAAAGAAGCTGCCTCAAATGTGCTTCCCAAGTAAATGATATCATGGACTTTTTTTTTTTTAATAATTTTATTGAATCATAATTATGTACATTGGTGCAATCACAGGGCACGATTCATATACATTCAGAAATATTTTGATCATACTGTTACAGATATCCTTCATGGCATTTCCTTGATCACTATA
>CAUYON010163565.1:0-15405 GCA_963573935.1 Arctocebus calabarensis | reverse complement strand
GGTGGCGGGTTCAAGCCCGGCCTCGGCCGAACTGCAAAACAAAAAAAAATAGCCGGGCGCTGTGGCGGGCGCCTGTAGTCCCAGCTACTCGGGAGGCTGAGGCAGGAGAATCGCTTAAGCCCAAGAGCTGAAGGTTGCTGTGAGCTGTGTGACGCCATGGCACTCTACCCAGGGTGATAAAGTGAGACTCTGTCTCTACAAAAAAAATAAATAAATAAAGATTTGTCTCTGTTGTGTGTGGTAGAAGTTAGGTTTATTTTCCATTATAGGAATGTATCACCTTTTATCCATTTCACTAATAAGAGTTTTTGACTATTATGAGTAAAGCTACTATGAACATTTTTTTAAAATCTTTTTTTTATAAAAAATATATGCAGAGGTTGCCCCAGAAAGGTGTACACATTAAAGAAAGGAAAAAAAATTTACTAAAAATTGTAATACTCACGTCACATTTGACTCATGCAATAATAAGAGATACAAGATACAATATATCAGATACCAAATGTTATTGGTATGTATTGAGTATTATAATTTTAATATAGTTTTTTCCTTTCTTAAAATGTGCCTACTTTTAGGCACCCTCTGTATTTATTTTACCTTGGTAAATACCTAAGAATAGAATTTTTGAGTCATAGGTGTATTTTTGGCTTTATAAAGAAGCTACCAAATTTCCCCTAATATAGTAGAGTCATTTTATCTTCCTATCAATGAAGAAATTGAAATGTAAGATAGACCTACATCTTCGCCAGCACTTGGTAGTGTCAGTCTTATAAATTTTAGTCTTAAAAATTTTTGATTTTGTAAATCAAAAAATCTGATGTGTATAAAGTAATATCTCATGGGGTTTTGATTTTGGGTTTCCCTGAAGAATAATTGTTTGATGCATCTTCTCATATACTTATTGCGTAACTGTATACATTCTTTGGCAAGTAATTTGTCCATTTTCTTACTGTGTTATTTGATACATTAATATTGAACTATGGGGGTTCTTTGTATACTTTGGATAGAAGCCCTTTGCAAATATTTTTTTTTCCAGTTGTGACTTGCATATGTATTTCCTTTATCAACAACAGAATATTTTAATTTTCCTAAAGCCCATTTAAAAATTTTTTTCTTTTCTTGAGTCCTAAATAAGAAATTTTCCCCCACCTTAGAGCATGAAGTTTTTTTTTGTATTTCTTATAGTTTTATAATTTTCATTTTCATGCTTAGCCTGTGATCCAGTTCAAGTTAACTTTTATGAATGGCATGGGGTGAGGATTGAGGTACCCTATTTTTCCACAGAGACATTTAGTTGGTTCAACACTATTTCTTGAAAACGTTCCGTCTCCCATTAAATTACTAACCTTGGCGCCTTTATCAAAATCAATCAAACATGGAACATATTCTTCTTAGCAAAGTATCTCAAGAATGGAAGTAAAAGTATCCAATGTACTCAGCCCTAATATGAAGCTAATTTATAGCTTTCATATGAAGACTAAAACCAAATTATAGCACAAGAATACAGGGAAAAGGGAAAGGGAGGGGAGGATGGGTGGAGGGAGGGCAATTAGTGGGATCACACCTACGGTGCATCTTAGCAGGTTACTGGTGAAACTTATTAAATGTAGAGTATCAATGTCTTTAAATAGTGATCAAGAAAATGCCATGAAGGCTATCTCTAACAGTACGATCAAAATATTTCTGATTGTATTTGAAGCACATTCTGCCCTATGATTGCACCAATGTACACAATTATGATTTAATAAAATTATTTTTAAAAAACAATCAAACATATAAATACAAGTTTATTTTCAGATTCTCCATTCTGTGACTGATAGGGGTGCTAAGGAAATCTTTTGTTTAAATATGTGAATCACTACAAAAGTTTTGAGGCCGACTGTCGTAATGGTCCATCATTTCACTTCCAAGATACACCATCGACGGTGTCTTTTCTGATTCACCTGTGAAAATTTCAACTCGCCTGGCTTATCAGTATTGCTGGGAGGGCTTCTTTCTGGGAGGATTTCACCTTTCTTGATGTATGTGTATCTCAAAACTTTTGTAATGATCCATGTATTTGATTTTTGACTCTGCTTCCTGACGTAGAACTCCTAAATCCCTTGGAATTCCTGGTTATAGGAACATTTTTAAGGATGTGATGGTTAAGAGGCTCCTGGAGAAGGCCTGGTCACCAGAAAACCAAGCCATGATTAGAAGTTAGGAACTTTCAGCCCTAACCTCCTTCCTTCAGGGAGGAAAGAGAAGCTAAAGATTGAATCGACAACTTGTCATGCATATATGATGAAGCTTCATGAAAATCCCTAAAATAAGAGATCCACCAGGTTGGTGAACGCATCCATGTGCCAAGAGGTGGCACACCCCAACTTCATGAGGCAGAAACTACTGTGCTTCAGACCTCGTGGACCTCACTGCATGTATCTCTTAATCTGATCATTTTCCTCCATCCTTTATCATGTCCTTTATTATATAATCAAGCAGTAAACCTAAGTAACTGTTTTCCTGAGTCTTGTGGCTGTTCTAGCAAATGATCGAACATTAGGAGAGAAGACTATGAACCTCCAATTAGTACACAAGTCAGAAAAGAATCGTAGATCACCTAAGGACCTACTACTTGTGATTGGTTTCTGAAGTAGGGGGCAGTTCCACGGGACTGAGCTCTTGACCTGTGGGGTTTATGCCAACTCCAGACAGACAGTGCCAGAACTGAAATACAAGATACCCTGTTGGTATCCCTGGAAAATTGGGTGATTGTTTGTTGTGGGAAAAACATTCATATTTCTGGTGTCAGAAGGCGAGTATTGAGAGTAGTGTGAGATTAAAGGAAAACAAGTTTTTTGGTTTTGGTGGGGTGCAATTTTTGACCAGGGTTGGGTCTGAAGCCACCACCTCCAGTATATGGGGCTGGCACTCTCCTCCTTTGAGCCCCAGGGGACACCCCAGTTTGTTTTTTCTATATATAATATGGTAGGTAACGTTAATTTGGGCATGCTAAACCAATCTTACATGCCTGGTATTAACCACAATGATATATTTTGTATATTTCTAGGTTAATTTTCTAACATACTTTTAAATACTTCCGAATTTATAATTATGGGGTATATAATGTTCTCGGCAGGTTTTGGTATCAGAACAATATTAACTTCATGAAATAAATCAGAAGTGTTCCCCAATCCTCTACTTTCTGAAAGATTTGTGAGATTGGTGTTACTTCTTCCTTAAAGGTTTTATAGAATTTTCCAAAGGGACTATATGAGTCTGAATTTCTCTTTGTCAATAGGTGTTTTCCTAATTCAGTTTCTATAACAGATATGGATCTATTCCTATTTTTTCTTGTGTTGCTTTTGATATGCTGTAACTTTCAAGAAATTTGTCACTTTGTATCAGCTGACAAATATATTGACATAAAGTTGTACTTTTGTAATGTTGATAGGATCTGTAAATATTGCTGTCTGATAATCTGTAATTATCCTCTGTCATTTGATATTGGCATAAAGCTGTTAGTTTTGTTATACTTTTAGGATTTCTAGTTGTGTGGAAAATAGTTCCATAGAAGATCACAGTACTAGTGTTTGAAATAAGTGCCATCAAACATTGCCCTGGGCTGACGACTGGAAACTATGATTTCTGGAGTATCCTTGCCACCCTGACCTGGTAAGAGTGACTCACTGTACCTAAACTGTATACACAGTATGGTTTATGTTGAACGCCTACAAAATACCTGCAAATCAAAACCCTGTGAGATTTTTCCAGGAGACTGAAATCTGGGGCTATGCTAGACAGACCGGGCCCATGTGAATCATCCCCATCAAAGGGGACTGAACACTGAGCCCTCTGATGAGATCATTAGCTACTTCGTACACGCTGCCAAATCACTGCGGAGAGCTAAGTAAGTCCTATGTGTCTCCACTAAGAGAGGAATCTTGAAACCTTGCATCCAGCTTCCTCTGGGCCTCTCCTCATACACCTCTTCTTCTATCTGGCTGTGTTTTGTTTCCCTTTGCTAAGCCTTAGTCTGCTTGTGCTGCTGTAACAGAGTAACCTAGGCTGGGTAATTATAGAGAATTAATTTTCACAGTTCTTGAGGCAGTGAAGTTCAAGATACCAGCAAGTTCAGTTGTCTGGTGAGGCCACTGTCTTCTTCCTCTGGGGGATGAAGGAGAGGCAAGAAAGACAACCTTTTCATTCATTCAACAAGAGTGAACTAAACCCCAGCCCTGTGCCTTGTGCTGGGTTAGACATTGCAGATACAATGGTGAAAGCTTTCCATAGTAGCATTATCATAGCCAAAGAGGTTTATCCTAGGCGTGATTATTGCTAATTTAAAACTTTTCCCAATACTCCACCACGACAACTTGCAATATAGTTGGCAATGGCAATGTTTTACAGTCTTTATAAACACTAAATAAAAAAGTAAAGAAAGAAAGAAAAGAAATGAGAGAGAATGGTAAATAAAATCACAAAGGGAGAGAGTGAATGAATGGGAAAAGGAAGGCTATAATTCCCTTCTTTGAGGAGCTTTCAGTATAATGAGAGACACAAAGAAATCAGACAAGTAAATGTACAATGAGAGTGTATAGTTAGGAGAGCCTAGAGTAGGCAATTTGAACTGGTCAAGGAGATCCTGGAAGAAGTCTCTGGGGATGAATAATAATAATGGCGTTAGCATCTGATGTTGCTACTGGCACCTAGGAAGTACTCAGGCACTTATAGAAGCGGAAAACCCTTTGCAGAGTGCATGACCACCACCACCAACAGAAACAGAAACCTTGAAATCAGGTGAGCATTAAATCATGAATTGCTTATGCCTCTCTGAGAAGGAGTCCAGTAATAACACTATGCTATGATGCAAATGTTCATGCTGAGGGCACTGAGAAAGAATCCTCTTCAATAAGAGCCCATGGATCAGGACTGCTATAATGGGAGTCAGAAAGGAGAGAGGAAGTACCGCCCACCACACCAACCCAGCAGAGGGACAGGTGTGCAGCCCACGGTCACTTCCAACATTTTTGAATCATTGTGAAGGAACCTAACTGATGTGGAAGAAACAGGATCTAAGAATCACCTTTTCTACTGAACTATTACAAGAAAAAAGAAAAGAAAAGAAAACACACTAAAGATCTTCTTTATGGGCTCAGCACCTGTGGCTCAATGGGCTAAGGCGCCAGCCATGTACACCTGAGCTGGCAGGTTCGAGTCCAGCCCAGGCCTGCCAAACAATAATGATGGCTGCAATCAAAAAATGGCTAGGCATTGTGGCGGACGCGGCAGGAATTGAGCCCAGGAATTGGAGGTTGCTGTGAGCTGTGATGCCACAGCACTCTATCCAGGGTGACAGCTTGAGGCTCTGTCTCAAAAAAAAAAGATCTTCTTTATGGATTAAAAATTCTGTTGGTAGCAGCAGTGCTGTCACAGAGCTAGAATTTTGCTCCCTGCCCAAGTGGTAGGAATTCACCACCAGGAATTTCGGTTGAAATCACTTGCTGGGCGGAAGGCAGGAGGCTTTAGGGTGAGTCTTGGGGTTGGGGGAAACTCTTGCACTCCAAACCATGAAAAAAGAAACGGCACTCCTCCTTCACTCTTTCCACAGAAACCACATAATCTTCTTTTATGAAGATTTATTCTGAGTCCCGTCAGCCTATGGAAATGTTTTCTCAACTTGTTTTATAATTATGAAATAATTATAAATGGGTGACACAGATACTTAGTCTCTCTTTTCCTTTCTGTACAGCGGAAGGCATTCTGCCTGGAATTCTTAGTCCGATTAGTCAACCCTTGAAACGATTTCCCTTTTATAAATCTTCCTAGTCTAGGGAGTAAAATGAAAAATATCACTTAGAAGGCATTTATGACTTTAATATTAATTATATTTTTACTTAGCAGAGGTTCTTATTCTATGACAAATATTTAAGAAGACAAAACAGAAACAGGACAAGAGGAAGAAAGATATAAACACATATATAGCCTATTCCCAAAGCTCGCCATTGACAACATTCAGGGTCAATGACGGAAGGGTGACGATGAACTCAGAGTAGGTAGGGTGGATAGGAGAGGAAATGACGAAGCTGGAGAGATTTGCTATGACCAACTCACCGATAGCCTTTTGTAGGCACATTAAAGATTTTAGAATTTACTCTTAAAGAAATGGAGGGCCATTCAAGAAATTTTAAACAAGAAAAATTCCATAATCAAATTCATATTAAATTGAATATTGAAAATACCTTCTGACTGTAGTGTAGAGAACACATTTGTATGAGGCAAGGGTTCCTGGGGAGAGTCTCTTAAGGGGTGTTTCTGTCCTCCAGAGGAGAAGTAAGAATGAGCAGGAAAAAGACAAAAGTAATGAAGTGGGAAGGAAGTTCAGGCTGTCAGGAGTTATTTATTGAGCGAATGAAAAGATTCAATGACTGATTAGACATTGGGTTCTTTCCAAACTTTTCTTTCTCAATTATGTATAGGTTTTTCTTTACCTTAATAATTAAGTCACCTTCTGTACACAACCATTTTACCCTGTGTTTTTTTCCACTTAACAGTAAGGACTTGTTACTCCCTGTTATTAAGTGTTGCGTAATAAGGCCTTGAATTTATGCACACAGTTGAATCCCTCACCCCGTATTGTGGGATGTTGTTGGTGTTCTCCAGGTTTTGCTAATACAGGTAATTCTTTGATTGATACCTTTGGGCATGAAGCACTTTCTTTATATCTGATTATTTCTTTAGAATAAACTCCCACCAAATAATCCAATGGATATGATCATGTTAAGATTTTTATAGCCGTAAATTGGATATGCCCATTTTAACCTCATAGCTACATCATTTCTTGGGGAAAGCAGCCTACAGAAGGCTCATTATGTTTTGTCCCTTTCATCAAAGATGGAATGGACCACAATTTCCCTTCACTGTGAGTCACATACGCTTGATAAGATTTCTCCTTCCTGCCCCACCAATGTAGTTTCAGAACCACCATCCATGCACTAGCAGAACGTTTTATTATATTTTCTGCTATGCTTCTGAACAGAGAACTCATTTTATGGCAAAAGGAGTGTGGCAATTGGTTTATACTCTGGAATCCAGTGGTCTTAACAATGCAGCTCATTATCTCTCAAAGCATCCAGTATCCTGGCATGGTGGGATGGCCTAATGAAAACTCAGTTATAGGGCTTGTTAGGAAAAAATAGCCTGAGAGGTTGGGGTTATGTCTTAAAGTATGCAGGTATGCTTTAAGTAAGCAACGAATATATGGGTCTGGGAACAAATCCATTCCTTATTGTACCCATTTACAGAAAATTTGTTCCCTATCCCAACTTGGAACCATTTTGCTTTGAGAGTTTTAGTTCGCGATGAAGAAATATTTTTATCAGGGGATACTATGATTGTTCCACTGAATTGGTGATTGCAATGGCCTATCCACATCAGGCTTGTTGCAACACTAAACCCATGGGGGCGACATAGTTAATACCACAGCTAGATGATTGATCCTGGTCATTAATAGGAAATTTGAGTTCCTTTCAATAGAAAATAAGATCAGAAAAAAATTTCTGGAACCTAGAAGATTCACTTGGGCAAATTTTAGTATTCTAATGTGCAACAGCAAAAATTAACAGGAAGGCTTGCACCTGCACTTTGAGAGTCTAAGTCAAGAGGATTCCCAAGAGTTCAAGATCAGCCTGGGTAATATAGCAAGACCCCAACTCTAAAAAATATTTTAAAATTAGCCACATGCTTGTAGTCCCACCTACTCAGAAGGCTAAGGCAGGAGGATCAATTGGGCCCAGGAGTTTGAGGCTGCAGTGAGCTATGATCAGTCAACCCATAACACTCCAGCCAGGGTGACAGAGTAAGACCTTTCCTCCAATAAATAAATAAATACAGTTCACAGGAGATTGCAGCACCTACGATGGAAGAAAAAAACAGCTATGTAGTGAGACCACAGAGGAATAAAGATTGGGATTACCCACCTGATAAAGAACATTAATTAGCGGATAGAATAGATAAAGGGAAAGTTAGTGTAGTATCAACAGCAGAGGGAGAAGTTATAAATAGTAACCATGGCCGAAGGAGCAGCCACAGAAATAAAAACTGTCACACACACACACACACACACACACACACACACACACACTTGTACACACATGCACACATATGGCTTTTTTTTTTTCATTTCCCTTCATCCTTTCCCCTTATGATTTTGCAAAAGGCTCATCAGCAATGGCTCACAACACATGCAATGACTAGTTCATTTGTTACATTTTAAAACAAAATGTTCTTAAATGGCTTACCATGCACAGCAGAGTAGGATAAATAAAATGGAAACTTATAAATAGGATATGGGTGGAATTAAGGGGCTGTCCTGCCTTCCTGATGGTTTGGCGTAGTGCCGAAGGAGTATCCATGTCCTGAGTGAATAATGGAAAATGGATCTCAGCTGAGCATAAGAAATAACTTTCCAACAGCATAGCACAGGAAGGAAACAGTCTTCACTGCCACTGGAATAAGCTCCCTATCACTAGGAGCCTAAGTGACACTTAACAGAGATTTCTGGGTTAAGTGCAAGATTGCGAAGCAAAATGGGATGTCACCGCTCTTGTTTTACATTTCAGGAAAATGATTCTCAGAAAGGTGATGCAATTTGCCTGACACCACACAGCTAAAGGCACAACTGTGTAACTTCACATCATGATGATAACTCCCAAGGGCTAGGGAGGAAGTTACTAGATTTTTTCCCCCTCTTTCTTTATATGTCTTTCAGCTCCTCTTCAGAGCCAATGTGTGCTTTGGGGGTATTAGGTAGCTTATGTTGTGCTTACTGTAATAAATATCCAAAATACATCCTTAAGAGAATTTTCAGATTAATTATTTTATTAACCTCCTGAAATTTATGGAAAGCTGACATATCATTAACAAAACCCAAAGTCAATAACTGTTGCCAGTGAATGTCTCATGTACCCCTGACCTCTCTAGCCCTCCCCACGCACAGCACACAGGTGCACAATGTGCCTTCCGCTGGACACACACACATTAGCACCCCAAATGTGATTTTCATCAATGTGTGTTTGAGCTAAACGTTCTTCTCTTTGTGCTCTGTGCACCAATGCACTTTTGCAAGTGGAAGTTGGCTAAACTGCTTAGATACTCAAACATGTTCTCATGCACACCAGTGTTTCTAATTCTCTTATCCATCCAAGGACGTGGAAAGATGGTATTCCTCCATACTTTCGAAGTACAGTATGGCCATATGACTTTATCTAATGACATGTGATTGACTGTAAGTTGTCTGAATCGCCCTAAAGTCTGATATTGAGATGTCATAAGATGCATGCACCTCTTACGGTCCCCCATTAGATTGGACTGCAGAGAGCAGGAGCCCTTCTCAAACTCGTCTGGTCTGGCAGCACATACAACAGGTAACTGTTTATTGGTTTAGGCTCCTGAAAAGCAGTGTGTGATCATTACAGCCTCAGAACCCAACCTGCCTTGACTACCAAGCCCTACATTAGAGACTGAATCTAGAAAACACCTCTGTAAATTAGATTTTATTATCTCCATTTTATAAGTGAGGAATGTGAGATTTAGTCATTAAACAACATACTCCAAATCACACAGTAAGTGTGAGCTGAAAGATCTGAAAAATGCAGAAATCTATATTTTGGAACCAAAGACAAGTCTCTGTGTTTGACGCTGGAAAGAATTTGGTTGCTCCAAAGGGCAACTTTGAGCTTTCCACAGGCTCGAGTAGTACCTTCTATTAACAGCCTTGTTCGTGTACCTTTGGAAAGACAGACGCAGAATGTGGAGCCAGCTCCACTCACAACACCCTCAAGATCGGGCTGCTGGGTAAGGTCAAATGAGAGTGACCGTGGTAGAGACAGAGGGTTGGGGAGGGATTATTTTTAAATAGAGAAGAAGTACACTCAAAACAAAGATCTTTTCTGGAAAGCAAGACCTCTAGGAAGCTGCAGGCCATATCCCAATGGGCTTCAGCGGTTTCTATCCTGTCTGAAATAGTAGATATTTCAACTCGATTCCGGTACATTAAGTGTCAAAGAGCCTCATCGTAACATCGTAGGTTAACAATGCCTGTTACCTAGATTGTCCAGTGAGGAATGACAAAAATTTTTATTACAGAAGGTTACAAATTTCCTGGCAGACTGGCCCATTACAACCCGATCCTTACTTGACCTGCTAGGATCTACACAAGATCATAGAAACATAGAAAACAGAAAGAAAATATGCCCAACGTCTTTATCTTCTTAAACGGTTGTCTCATCTGTAAAAACAAACCAACAAACTAATTATTCCTTTACCTAGAATGTTCTCCAGCAGATGATGGAGACATATGGTTCCCTAAAGACACATTGCTTTCTAAAAGTAAACTATATAAACTTGCTGTTATATATGTCCGCAAAATAGTCTTAAAAGAGGAAAAATTAGCTCAGCACATGGCTGGAGGTAAGGCAAAACAAGGAAATCCTGCTCTTTCCCCAGACCCTGCAGACAGCCGTCCAGCTGGTGGTACCTGAGGGGCCCCACACCCGTTCTCAGGTGCTGTCTTCCACCTCCACTTCTTTGCTGCGTCCTGGCCACTATCCTTCACTTGGGACACTGCATCACCCCCAAACAGGTCTTCCTGGCTCTGTCTCCCCACCCTCATGTTGTTCTCAATAGAAGACAATTCTCAAAATACCATTTAAAAACACATCTCTACCCTGATTTTCAGCTCTTTTGTGGTTTCCCGTAAACCTCAAATGAAATCAAAACACTTCATAGTGTTCAGCTTCATAGCTGAACAGGCCCTTTCTAATCAAGTGTTTCTCTATCTTCTTTGTCTTATTTCTTGGAATGTGCTTATAACACCCTCTGCTTCATTTCTAGGAAACCATATGAAGTTTCCTCAGCCTACCATTTCTTTTCCTTCACACTTCTATTCTGCCTTCAAAATCCAAAACAGGAGTTTTCCTTTTCCAAGAAGCCTCCCTTGATATCACCTCCCAGCCAGCCCCGATAAGTCCAAAGATAGTTGATACTTTGTTTTGACCTTGTCATGCATATATTATAATTTCTTGTAATTCTTATCCTATAAATGCAGGGAGTAGAAAGGGGAAAAGGAAATAAAAAAAAGATGCAAAGAAATGAAAAAGAAAGTTAGAAAGAAAAGAAGCAAAAACACACACATTCTCAGGTCCCCTATCTTTTCTCCCACTTCATGCCTATTTTTGCAAGTATCTATGAATAAAATAAAATTATGTGAATTTTTTTCATGGCTAATGAAAATAATATTGTCATATTGTTCTAATTTAAGGAT
Organism: Arctocebus calabarensis; assembly: GCA_963573935.1. Classification (NCBI taxonomy): domain Eukaryota; kingdom Metazoa; phylum Chordata; class Mammalia; order Primates; family Lorisidae; genus Arctocebus; species Arctocebus calabarensis. Next base: position 4,103 of record CAUYON010163565.1, on the reverse strand, counting down.
ATTTAATATGAAAGTAACAGAAGTTTTGTAATGAGGAGCTATTGCAAAGATATTGTGAGCTCAAAAAACAATGTTTGAGGTTGGATGTTGAAATAAGATGACCATAAGAAGATGCCAATAAAAGAGTTATACAATCTTTAAGCTCCATCCATGTACAATATCTCATATGATATTCAAAAATGCCCAAAACACAATGCTTGGTAGATATCCCTATTACCATTCTATAAAACTGGAAGTTCAGAAAGGGAGCAATTCCCCAAGGGCACCTTGAAAGTCATTGGCCAAATAGGTGCCCATGTAAACCCCTGAACTTCTCATCATTAAAGTTCACCTCCCACACACCCTACTGAGCTACTGTGCTTTAAGTAAAAAGTCAAGGAAATTTCCTTGGACTTAAATATTGCCTTTGACTTGACTGCCCTTTGTTTGGGATTTTATATTCAGCTTTCTGTACAAATTGTTACAACTCAGCACTTACCCAGTAGCCTTCTCAGAGGGAAAGAATGGCAATAATTTCTTTGGCTTATACTTTTTCTAAGATCTCAAAATTACTGTTTCACAAATATCTTTTCTAAAGTTTAGAGTATATAAAACAAGAGTAAAATAAAAGGGAAAGAAAGCCATTGGTCCCATTAAGCCAAAGACTCCATAAGCAAAAAAAAATTTTAACTGAAAATTTGATCCATAACTTATATTCCTGAAAAAAAATTATATTACTATGGGTAATTTATGCTAAAATATTTAAGTATCCCCTGGGCCTAGGAACCACAACAAAAATTATTCTTTTGTTTGTCCATTCGATTAATCATTCAGTAAAAATTAAGCTCCTACACTCTCTACTGGGCATTTTTTATTCATAGGATTGTTTATTTATATGTGGGTCATTATGTAAGTTTTGAGATACACAAAAATAAAGAAACACAAAGTCCGCACAGATAGAAACAAATGAAGCCCTCCCAGCGATACTCATAAGCTGAGAGAGTTGAAACTTGCACGGATGAATCAGAAAGGATGCTGTCAACTGTGTTCTGGGAGTGAAATAATGAACCACGACAAAGTCTGTCTTAAAACTTTCCTAGTGACCCACATAGTTTTAATACCCCAGATCCGAGGGGTGGGGAGGCATCTTCAATTCGATTGAATATCTCTTCCCTCTTCTTCTTTCTCAATTTCATTCTTAAATTCTCTCTGTATTTCCATGCCAGGCGACTCTTCTGCCAAGATTTGAATTGCTCTATTGATGAGAATCTCATTCCTTGCAAGGTTCCCGAGGTTCAGTAGGCTGCTACTTCCACGGGTCAGTTTTCTGGGGCAAACAGACAATTCGCTCATTCTTGGGACATGATAGAAACATGGGAGGCCAACTCATTAGGAAGCTTTGCAAAGCTCCCCCAGGGTCCCGTAATGGACTGGCAGGCCCTAGTCCGGTTGAAGACAAAAGAGACTCAACCATAATTTAATGGTCACAGAAATTCCTTGTGGGCTTTTGCCTTTGCACTTTCAGAAGGACACTAATTACGTGGGGAGCCCTTCTATGCCAAGCCTCCCAGGCGCAGAGGGAGGGCTACTTTGGAAGATTCCTCTCTGACTAGCAGCAGTGTTTGACCTTCTCATTGACTCCCTAAATTGTGTTTGCCCCACTAATAAAGCCCTGACGGTGGGAGCCGGCACACTGCCTGCCTTTCTCCTTCCAGGGGCCTCTGCTTCCCCAGTGTGGGGGTTGCTGGGCATGAATGTCCCCTTTGTCTTCCTCTCAAATGTTTTGGCAGGGCTTCTGAAAACAGTGGTAAATGAAAGAAACACATGGTTCTAATTGTTTTCTCTGGGATCAGACTGATGTCCTCAGGGCATCTCACACACACACACACACACACACACAGTGCCTTATGATCAATGTTGCTCTGAGACCTTCCAGCTAATACCCCAAACTGGGATGTTTAAGAAATACCAAAATATGCACTACTGTTCTAAGAAAGAACACTTTCTCCATCCAAATCCAGTTACCATCCAGGTGAAAACATCAGGGTGTGATTTCCTTTCCAATTAAAAGATACACTGAGCCAAGACAAGCCACCTGTTTGTATCAAGGCAGGTATTAAAACCTTCAGGGGAGGATTGCAATGTCTTGAATGAAGGAACAAATGAATAAACAACTGTATGTAGAAGAAAGGGAAGGGGACAGAGGAGAGAAAGTGTTCATTCCCAAATGGTGCCAATATTGGTTGAGTGCTTACATTGTCCCAAGCACTACATCGGTATTTCTCAACCAGTGACGTTTTGGACCAGGTAATACTTTGTTCCAGCGGCTGCTCATTGAAGGGAGTTTCGTAACAGCTCTGTCTCCAGCGCCAGATGCCAGTAGCAATGCCACACCTCCAGAGGTGACAGTCACAACCATCTCAAGTCTTGCCAGATGCCCACTGCGTTGAGAGGAGCAGAGGGTGGGGACGAGTGGGGGGAAATTCATTCCTGACTGAGAATCATTGAACTAGATGATTCAGAAAAATAAAAATTAATTTAGAGACATTGAATGCCTGGAGAGCCGGTAGCTGAGTTAGAATCCCGGCTTTACCTATTACCAACTCTGTGACTTTGGGCTTATTCCTCATCCTCCCCAAGCATCCTAACCGTCCTCATAAAGTTTTAAGAATTAAATGAGATCGTGCTTAAAATGCGCAACACGATGTCCAGTACATGGTGAGCACAGTTACCGTTCACTGGCGCTGACATCATCCTCGTGGTTTTGCTGCTATTCGACACCTGGCAGGTCTCTTGCATGAGACGCTCTGCTCCGGCATCTGCTGGGCACGCTGGGGATTTTACATCCACCGTCAATGCTGGAGTTTCCTGTCTCTATAGTTCAGGCCCCAGAACAGCAGGAATTGAGGACTCCGGCATCACCCATGACCCCTTGACTCCCTCCTGGGGTACACACACATGCCAAGGGCTGAGAACGAAAGACATTTCCCACGGAATAAAAGGCTGCTGACATTTCAACAAGCCTATTCAATGGGCCTTTGACCAGCCAGGGCCATAGGTCAGATTCCCGGCTCTCACTTTTTCCTTCCTCCAGAAGGAAAAGCCCCACGGTGCTAATGGATACATTTAGCCTCTGGTTGCAGCCAGGGATGGATGGGGTGTCCCGGCAATCTGGTCACTCACCACAAAGGTTCCCACACCTCACGCTGTCACTCGCTCCCACTGATGATCCCCTACTGAGTGTGCCCGTGATCCAGAACTGTCCCCTCTCCAGCCTGCAGCCATCACACAGCCCCTCTTCAGCCTCACCTGTGTGTCCTGCCGCCTCTCTCTGCTGCTTTCAGGATCGGAGCGTTGAAGCAGCCTTCTCTCCATTCCTTATCCCCAGGGCATCCTCCAAACCACCCACCAGCTGTCACTTTCCTAGCATGCAAATATGGCTGTCACTTCTCTGCTTAAAAACTACTGGTGGCTCTCCTTTCCTTCTGGAGTAAAATTCCCAGCTTGGCATACAAACACTCTAATTTCTTTGCCTACACTCTTGCACATCTCAAAACGTGTCTCCCATCTCACTCCCGTTCAGCGCCTGCACCTCAGGTAAACTGAGCCCGATGCAACTCCCTGAAAATGTCCTGCTCCTTCTCCAAGCTGACCCATCTCCCATCTTCTCAGCACTAGAGAGGGTGCACTAGCCAGTGACTGCAGCACTAGCATTTGAGGCCTGGAGAACACACAGGGATCAGATCATCTATTTGAAAAGCAGACTGTGAAATCAAAAATGAATAAACATTTCATGAAACAGCCACCAAATAAAACACTCCAACTAATCAATTGCAATTCAACTCATGCAATTCTACATAGATGCAATAAAGAGGAAAAGATCAATAGGTAAATAACAGATGGTGCTTTGACACAACTGAACATAGAGGCTGTAACATGACATGTGTGTACATATGCAATGAGAGTTGATACCAAGGAAGATGAGGCTTCAAGGTAAAGAAGAGGTTAAAACCGTGTTTCTTTTTTAGATCTCTGAGACCTAAAATTTGATCCTATAATTGCTTTGATCCTATAATTCCTTTACTTGGTATATACCCAGAAGATCAAAAATCACATTATAACAA
>CAUYON010163560.1:0-14840 GCA_963573935.1 Arctocebus calabarensis | reverse complement strand
TTATATAGTGATCAAGGAAATGCCATGAAGGATATCTGTAACAGTATGATCAAAATATTTCTGAATGTATATGAATCATGCCCTGTGATTGCACCAATGTACATAATTATGATTCAATAAAATTATTAAAAAAAAATAATTTTAAAGATCACTGAACAAAATTAAATATTATTTGTAAAGAATTACAGTACAATGAAATGAATATAACTGCAAGGGTATTCATGGTTTTGCTGAACAGTACATTTCATATAAATAAAAAACCTGAAAATCTTTTCTTTGAGCAATTATCTTTGAATTCAGTCGATTTTCTGAAACTGACTAACTGATCAAAATAAATGATGATGCTGAGCACAGTGTTATTTACTTGTGTTCTAGGTGACCAACTTAAGAACACCAGTTACAATAGGTTAAAGATACAAAATTTTATATTTGGAATGGGAGTGACTCAAGGAAAAATAATTAATAATATAAATATCACTTAATGGAGTCATTTTGTAAATAATTATAAAACACATTTTTCCTTAAGGAATAAATATTTCTTAAATAAGTTAAAAGGAGTGGATTTTCTGAAAATTTTTTTGGTGTTTCTCCTTCCATGGGTTTCTGTTTAACATAATGGCAAAATTATATATAATGTATATATTATATATAATGCATATATTATATATATGTCCGTTTCTAATATAATGTCAGAAAATGATATTAGGCATTTTGTAATCAACTGTGAAATATCTATAACACTTGGGATAAGTATAATCATTCATTTTATTTGCATAAATGCTTTCTGTGTAATACATTCTTTAAATGCACAGGGCCATATGTTAAAACAAATTGATATATATGTAGACATAGCCTGGTAAATATTTTAAAAGCATCTGTAGATATTAGTAGTAATACAGCTCAATTATAAGGAAAATGGCTATAAAGAATATTATAAATATTTGGCTGGTATATTGAGAAGTTTCAATATATAATGAAACTTTTTTTCTATTCATTAAATTCAATCACACTCCGTCAAATCTTTGTTTTATCTCTTAACAGTAAATTGAGCAGATTTCACAATTTCATGGAGACACTAAGCTTTAAAAAGTCAATCCAATTAAAAATAGACTTAATTTGTACCCCTCTTCATGTCCAGAAACTAGTTCTTATATATATATGTATTTGTTTCTTTTTTTTTTTTGTAGACACAGAGTCTTACTTTATTGCCCTTGGTAGAGTGCCGTGGCCTCACACAGCTCACAGCAACCTCCAGCTCCCGGGCCTAGCCGATTCTCTTGCCTCAGCCTCCAGAGTAAATGGGACTACAGGCGTCTGCCACCACGCCCAGATATTTTTGTTATTGTTGCAGTTTGACCTGGGTTGGGTTTGAATCCACCACTCTCAGTATATGGGGCCAGTGGCTTACCAACTGAGAGACAGGCGCTAACCTCCTAGTTCATATTTTATCTGAAACTCAAAATGGCAAAAGTAAAAAAGGGAAGTTACGGTTAGCTTTCCATATTCTCTATTTGAGGTTAGGTTCTCCCTAAAAATTGAGGAGAAAGAGGAAAGGAAGGAAAGAAGACATACATTTCATCCAAATGGCACTTTATTTACTCCACTGTTCTGGACTCTCTCTGATTGACACTGATAGGCAATAATATCTTGTGCATGGCAGGAGGCCCAGGTCTGACTCTTTCAAAGGTTTCATGTGGAGTTCTTGGAGGGCTGTGGGCTGCAGGCTCTACAGACCCAGTTCTTCCTAGTCTTCACCAGCAAATCCCTCTGCCCCTGTGGCCTAGTGCATGGCCCTGCTTCATGCTGTTGGTGCTCATCATCTGGCAGGTAACCTGCTTTGGAGAAATAATGGTAAAAAAGTTCAAACTTCGCTAATTTTGATGTGCCTTACCCATTTAAAAACTTTCTCTGTCTGTCTTAGTAACAAACTGGGAATGTTGGCTGCTTTGCTTATCATTTCTGTTCCCTGCTCTGAATATCCCATTAACTAGGTTGTCTATAGCCTAAATGAACAAGCAAAGGTCAATGCATCTTTTACTTGAGCAGAAATGCAGCAGACAAATGAACTGCCGGTCCCTCCTATGGAGAACACATACCTTCATGCAAGTGCATCCACGTGGTTAGTGGGAGAGCACAGCACTTCACAGCTTAGATACTGCACCCCACAACCCGAGACACTGACGGTGCGCCTCTGTTTCCCTCTCTTACGCACTCATCTCTGCCCTTTTCCTCTTCCTGCTTCTTTTATAGAAACCAGGCATTGGGGTATCATGACCACATATTTTTTTAAGGATATAAAAGCATAAGTTTATTCTATCTTATGCTTAAGGAATGAGAGGGAGTGAGAGAGGGAAAGAAAGATGGAAAAATCATGATCACATCTTAAATCTAATAAAATCTGACTCTGGCTGATTAGCTCTTCTGTGATTCAGCACTGGCATCTCCTTGGTTCCAATTCTATTTGAATGGGAAAAGTAATTCTCAAAGTCTTATTTTCTCATAGAAATCAGTAAGTATTCTGGCTTTCATTTTGGGTTATTCTAACTTTCTAAGTTTCTCATATCCCAATTAATTGTAATATATTTAGCAGTTATTTTCTTTGTTAGATAGTTTGCATTTCATGTAACCATGAATAAATAATGTATAATCTATGAATATATTATTGTCATTATCCCCAAGTTCTACATGATGAGGTTGAATTTATAATGCATAATTTAATATACTTACACTTTCTTCCTCCTAGTTATGAGAATTATTAGAGTACATAACTTATTCCTCCCCTGTTTCAAATTATAGTTGACATCTATTTAAAAACTTTGATATAATTTCTACTATGTAAAATGTTATCTGTTATTTTGATAAGAAAAATGATAATCATATAGTATTTAGTTTCCAGAAATGATATCCATAACTTCTTTACATGTAGATATAATTTTACCTTATTGCAATTACTTTTAACTTGCAGTGTGATTTTATTGTAGCAATATGTATCATATTATTTTCAATTCATTGTTGTTATTGTTCCTCATGTTGAGGATTTTTCTTTTCATTGGAAAAAAAATTATCCTACTTGAGAAAGTGGAATAAAAAATCATTTTAATTTGAATAAGTGGATTTGTGATCTAATGAAATAATAGCTGAAATCTTCCCATGTCTAGCAAGAGATGCAGACACCCAAATATGGGAAGCTCAGAGATTCTTAAAGGAAATTCAAAAAGGTCTTCTCTATGTTACATCAAAGTCAAATTATCAAAATACAAACACAAAGAAATTGTAAAAACATGAAAGTGTCTAGTAACCAATGAAGGAACCCATATCACATTTATAGTGGATTTATCAGCAGAAATCTTATAGACTGGGATAAAATGTGATGATATATCTAAAGTGTTAAAAGAAAAACAAAACTGCCAGCCAAGGAATCCTTACCCAGAAACAACTATCCTTTATAAAAACAAGAGAAATAAATCCTTTCTTAGAGAAGCAAAACATGAGGAAATCTATTACCACTAGGTGACTATCTGTACATCGGGAAATGAAAGAACAGTACCTTGAGGCTCGACACCTGTGGCTCAGTGGGCTAAGGCACCAGCCATGTACACCTGAGCTGGCGGGTTCGAATCCAGCCCGGGCCCGGGCCTGCCAAACAACAATGACGGCTGCAACCAAAAAAAAAAAATGGCCGGGTGTTGTGGTGGGTGCCTGTGGTCCCAGCTACTTGAGAGGCAGAGGCAGGAGACTCACTTGAGCCCAGGAATTGGAGGTTGCTGTGAGCTGTGATGTCACAGCACTCTATCCAGGGTGACAGCTTGAGGCTCTGTCTCAAAAAAAAAGAACAGTACCTTGAAAACACACAAAAGTATAAAACCTGCTAGTAGAACAAACACAGAAATAAGCAGTAGAAAAGACTCAAATGTTACCACAATAGAAAAACACCAATCACAGTGATAAACAAAAAGAAAGGAACAAAAGATATGCAAAACAACCAGAAAACAGTTAATAGATAGAAATAAGCCCTCATATATCAAAATAACCTTAAATGTATGTGAATTAATCTTTCCATTTGAAAACTATAGATTGTCTGAATGGATTAAAAAATGACTCAATTATATGTTGCTTACAAAAATCTCATATTACCTGGAGAGACAAACACAGATTGAACATAAAAGGATGGAAAAAGGTATTCCATGCAAACTGAAACCAAAATTATCAGGAGTGGCTATACTTGTATCAGAAAAAAATAGAGTTTCTGTCAAAAACAGTAAAAAGAGACTAAAGTCGTTATATAATGATAAAGGGATCTTTTCAGCAAGAGAATATGACAAGTGTAAATTTATGTACAACCAACACAGAAACACCCAAAAGTAACAAATATGGAGCTAACAAATATTATTAGCTTTAAAAGAAGAAATAGACTCCAATGCAATAATGGTTGGAGACTTCAACACCCTACTTTAAGCATTAGACAGATCATTTAGACAGAAAATTAACAAAGAAACATCATGTATGAACTGCCCTATTGATACAACATAGTGAACAAATGTAACAGACAATTTCATCCAATAGCTGCAAAATACTCATTTTTTAATCAGCATATGCAACATTCTCCAGGATAGAGCATAACTTAGGACATAAAACAACTTTCAATAAATTTAAAAAATATGCAAATCATCTTAAGTGTCTTTTCAGACCTCAATAAAATAAAACTATAAATTAATAACAAAAGAAGCTTTGGAAACTGGCAAAATACACATTAATTAAACAACATACTCCTGAATGATAATTGGATCAAGAAAGAAAGTACAAATTAAAACATACCTTAAAACAAATGCAAATTTAAACTCATACTAAAACTTATAAAATAAAGCAAAAGCAGTGCTAAGAGGAAGCAAAAAATGTTTACATAAAAAGGAGAACGATCTCAAATAAACAGTCTCATGATGCAACTTAAAGAACTAGAAAAGCAAGAATAAACCAAATGCAACTTAGCAGAAAAAAATATTGAAGATCAAAGCAGAAGTAATTAAATTATAAACTAAAAAACTCAACAGAAGATCAATGCAATGAAATGTTGGTCTTTTGAAAAGATAAACAAAATCAATAAACTACTAGCTAGATTACCCAAGAAAGAAAAATAGAGAGGACACAAATTAACAGAAATGAAAAAGGAGACATTACAATTGATACTACAGAAATACAAAAGATTATCTAGGACTTATAAATAACTATACATAAACAAACTGTAAAACCTGGAGGAAATGTATGAATTCCTGGGCGGATACATATATTTAATTAGGAAGAAACAAAAAACCTGAACAGAATACCAAAGAATAATGAGATTAAATCAGAAATAAAGTGTTTCTCAAAGAAAATCCAAAGACCACATAGCTTCATCGCAGAATTCTACCAACCTTACAAATAACTAACATCAATTCTACTAAAACTATTCCATGAAATGAAAAAGGAGGAAAATTTTCTTCATCCATTTAATAGGGCTACCAGTATTCTGATAGTAAAAATCACACAAGGACACAAGAGAAAAGAGAAACTATTGACCAATATGCCTGATGAACATAGACAAAAACATTTTCAACAAAATGATAGCAAAGTCAACCCAATAGAACACCAAATAGATAATACACCAGGATCAAGTTAGGATTTATTACAGAGATGATTCCAAATGTGCAAGTCAATAGCAATAGCAAACCAAAAACATAATACACAATCCAATACAACAAAAAATACAACAAAAAGATAATACACGATCAAGATAGGATTTTTTTTACACAATCCAATACAACAAAAAGATAATACACGATCAAGATAGGATTTTTTTCAGGGATGTTTCAACATCTGCAAACCAATAAATATGATACATCTTAATAAAGGACAAAAACCATGTGATCATCTCAAAAGACACAGAAAAACATATGGTAAAATTAATCGTCTCTTCATGATAAAAACACTCATGAAATTAGGCATGGAAGGAGAATAACACAACCTAATAAATGTCATATATGATGCACTCACAGTTAAAATCATACTGAATGGAGAAAGCTGAAATCCTTTCATCTAAGAACTGGAACAAGACAAAGATGTCTACTTTCACTCTTATGCAACATTGTACTGAAATTCATAGCCAGAGCATTTGGGGAAAAGAAAGAAATAAAAGGAACACTAATTGGAAAATAAGAAATCAAATTGTCTCTATCTACAGATGACATGAGTTTGTATCTAAAAGGACATCACCACAAAAATTCCTATATCTGATAAATGAATTCATTGAAGTTTCATGATACAAAATTAACATACAAAAGTCAACAGCTTTTTTTTTAAGTCTCATCATGTACTAGCTGAGAGGTAAATTAAGATAAGCACATTTGTGATAGTTATAAAAGAGGAATACTTAGGATAAAATGTAAATACATAAATAAAAGACCTCTGCAAAAGAAAAAAATAAAATAAAATAAAACTACCATTGTAGATCGAAACTGAAGACAGCACAAACAAATGGAAAGATTCCCATACTGAAATATTGGAAAAGTTTTGTTGTTAGAATGAACTACCCCAAACAATCTACAAATCAATACAATCCCTATGACAATATCAGGAATATTCTTTCCAGAAATAGAAACAAATGCTAGTATTTGTATGGAAGGAAAAGAGTCCAAGGAGTCTAAAGAAATCCTGATAAAAAGAACACAGCTGAAGGCATCACATTACTTGACTTTAAAATGTCTTATAAAGCTGTGATAACCAAACAACATGGCATTTATATAAAAACAGACAGATAAGATTGGAACAGAATAGAGAACCAAGACATAAAACCTTCTATTTACAGCCAATTGATTTTAAATGACACCCTACTCAATAAATGTTGCTAGGAAAACTAGATTTCCATATGCGGGAAAATAAAACTGGATTCCTATTTCTCATCATGTACGAAAATCAGTACAAGATAGGTTAAACATTTAAATGTGCAACTTAAAACTATAAAACCTCCAGAAGAAAACATAAGAAAAACACTTCAGTGCCTTGGTCCAGGTAAAGATTTTGTGACTAAAACCTTGAACCTACAGGCAGCTAAACCAAAAAAAAAATAGATGGGAATATATTAAACCAAATGCTTCTGTACAGAACAGAAAATAATGAGTGAGAGTAACAAGACTTCCTATTGAATGAGAGAAAATATTTGCCAGCTATTTTTCTGAAAAGGGATTAGTATCCAAATATGTAATGAGAAAAAACAGTAAAAAAAAAAAAAAAAAAGCCATTAAAAAGTGTTGAACCACATGAATAGAATTTATCAAAAGAAGATGCACAAATGGCCTACAAGTACATGAAAAAACTTTCACCATCACTAATCATTCGGGAAACACAAATCAAAACCATCATCATATCCAAGTAAAATAGCTTTTATTAAGAAAACAGAAAATAACAGGTGTTAGTGAGAATGCAGAGAAAATGAAACTCTTATACACTGTTGAGGAGAATGCAGATTAGTATAGCCATTATGGGAATTACTGTAACGATTTCTCAAAACAAAAATAAAATGAAGTAAAAAATAAAGAATAGAACTAAGATACTATCCAGCAATTCTACTATAGGATGTTTATTCATAGAAGAGGAGATAATTATGTTGAAGGGATATCTGTACTCCTCATTATTCACAATAGAAAATATATGGAACCAATCTAAGTACCCATTAATGGACAAATAGGTAAAGAAAATGTAGTGTGTACATCAGTGGAATACTATTCAGTCATAAAAACTAATTAAATCCTATTATTTTCAGTAACATGGATGTCCTGGAGATATTTTTGAAGTTGAAATTTTATCATAAAATAAAACATTTAACTGAGATTAGATTAGTGAGATTAGACTAATGAATAATTCCTTATATATATTTTCCCAGTATAACCGCCAGATGTAGGCTGCTTGTATATATATATTAGTGAACTATATCCAATGCAAACGCAAACTCAAATAGGAGTCAATTTTCTACTCCTGTAGTGAGTTACTATGTTCATATCCTTTTTATGTGTGTTTTTTTTTTTTTTTTTTTTTTGCAGGTTTGGCCAGGGTTGGGTTTGAACCCGCCACCTCTGGCATATGGGACCGGCGCCCTACTCCTTTAAGCCACAGGTGCTGCCCCCTTTTTATGTGTTTTTAGAATAGAGCTTTTAGATTTCATTCTTGCTGGAAATACCTTTAAAGTTAATTATCTATTCGTTTATCAGTCTGTAGTCTTACTTCGTTTATTTTAGAAATGTTAGTTTCATAATGCTGTGCAATGAGGAGTCATATTTTTGGTATTACTACTTTCTTAATATCATTTTCTTCTTTTAAAATCCAATGTGTACCATTAATCTATAAATATAATTATTTCAATTTTATCATTACATTGTAAAGTCCATAAAAATATGTTTAGAAAAACAAGGCAATATTATTCCACTTGTTTTATTTTGAGCCAATAATTTTTAATACTCTACTCAATAATTTGTGTTGTGAAATATATTTGTTCAAGGAAATTGTAAACGTTGAAACTTCTTTGAAATTAATACCTTCTTGATCACATTGCAAATAGAATTTTCTATTGAAGATACAATGACATAGATATTATTCTATCATTTTTTTACAAATGAGGAAACTGAGACAATGGAATATATGTAACAACATATCCATGTTGATAACAGAAGAAAAAAAAAACAGAATTTCACATTCAAATGGACTGTATTTTTAAACATTGCTCTACATTGTCCTTGTTTGAGGTTCCTAAGTATAGTTTATTCTTATGATATCTATTTATTTTAAATTGTTTTTTGATAATTGAAGAATGTATTCCCAATCTTGAAGTTAGATAATTAGTTCAATAACAATTCCTCAACGAGTAAAATCTCTTTTACTTTATCAAACACACAAAAAAACAATAAATTTGGCAGAATGCTTATTTATTTATTTACTTACTTATTTATTTATAGACAGAAGCTTACTATGTTTCCCTTGGTAGAGTGTCGCTGCGTCACAGCTCACAGCAACCGAAAACACTTGGGTTTAAGCCATTCTCTTGCCTCAGCCCCCCAAGTAGCTGGGACTACAGGCGCCCACATCAACACTAGCTATTTTTTTTGTTGTTGTAGTCCTCAGTGTTGTTTAGCAGGTCTGGGCTGAGTTCCAACCCGCCAGCCCCAGTGTATGTGGCCTGTGCCCTAACCACTGAGATACAGGTGCCAAAACCAGAATACGTATTTAAATAAAGGCATGCACTTAGGAAAAATAGTTTTAATATGTATTATTATTTTTTAGGATAACCTAACATTTTACTAAAAGTATTAGGAAAACATATATCGTAATTAAATGTAAAAAAATTTATGGAATTGACGCCAAACTCCAGTGAATTATGTATTGTTTGTAACTCAAGTTTCCTCCCACCCCCAGGGGGAAGGGATTAGCACAGGCAGTTTTGTATCTTGCATTTTTTTGTATTATTTTATTTCATTTTAATTTATTCTCCTACTGCATTGAGAATGGAGGAGAAAACGATGAAGACAACTATATCGCAAGTAATTTACAAGATTTATTTACTTGTATTTATTTATTTATTTATTTTCTCAGAAAAAGAGCACTGTCTTTACGAAAGCGCTCATGTCTTGCAATGAACTGAGTCATTTTAGCTTGAACCTGTGCTAAAGGACATGTTTGATGGCTCTCTGCTCTCATTGGCTGTGCAATGTACGTGTAACCTTCTCGTAGACTCTTCAATTTTTTCTCTCTGTACTGTAAGTTAATTTCCAACATTTTTCATTATGAATTCTAACTATAGAAAAGGATAAATATAAAAGAAGAGTTTTCACGTTCAGGCTTCCTAAACTCCAGTGTCATTACACAGAAGTTATGTTTCTTTCTACAAACAGAAAAAGGACAAACTTCATAAGAAAAATGACATGTTGTATATTCCAGACATACTTGACCAATAACTAAAGGTCTGAGTAAAATATTACATTTCTAAATTTCAGATACGGAATCCAGCATATCGGTTCACAGCGAAGAAGCTTGTTTTCTCTCTTTTTTCTCTCTCTCCCCCAAGTATTTTAGGTTGCTGTGAACTGTGACGCAGCGACACTCTGCCAAGGGCAACATAGTAAGCCTCTGTCTATAAATAAATAAGTAAGTAAATAAATAAATAAGCATTCTGCCAAATTTATTGTTTTTTATGTGTTTCTCTCTCTTTCCTCTCTCTTTTGCTCTTTTTTCTTCCTTTCTTCTTTCTATGCTTCTTTCTTTTTTTAGTGCTGGCTTTGTGGAATATTTTCTTAAATACTTAATGAGGAAACCAAAACTGAATTACTTTCAAAATATCAATTAGAAAGACGTTTTGAAAATTATTAATAGCTGTAAATGTAGTTAGAGTGTAAGGGACCATAATACGCAGCATTGGTGAACATTTAACTTTAGTCCTTGAGTCTCACAATAACATCTCATTTTTAAATCCTCTTATTTTGCTCCTTGAGTTCTTTTCTGTGAACACCAATCTTTTGAAATTGAGTATCTAGAAGATTAGCCATATTGAGAGTTACATGTCCTCCCTTACTAAAATATGCTAATATAGGAAATTCTAAGGGATATAATTTTTTCTTGTTTAAATCTATGGCTCATTTTCATTCAAAGCAAATGTCACCACTAAATTCTGAAACATTATTGCAGGCATATTTTACGCATATAGCAAACATTTAAAAATGAATTTAGCTGAACATTTTTTAGACTCTAAGATTGTGTCTAAAAATCATATAAGACTAATGCACATCCATGACAGATTTATTAAGGACAAGCGATATATTAAATCCTTGAAAGTTATATTTTATATTAAGGGTAAATTAAAACCATAAATTATATGTGTGCACAGATGAGCCTAGTCTTAGCAAAATAGTAATCAGGTACTGTTTAATTTTCCTGTACTGGAGAGTTTCATCAGGACCCACTAAGTCTCTGTAGTAATTTTCCACATCCCCATATGTTTGACATTTTCTTCATTAGAATTAGGTCTCCTCATGATCATAAGGCAAAGCACACTCATATTAAGAAGAAGAATGCCATTGCCATGCTATTTTAATCTGCAAAACATTTATCTGCTGTTTTTTGGAAATTAACCTTAAGAAGTTTAATAAAATCAAATAAACTTAGCCAACTTCTCAAATATTTAAATAGCACAATTTTGTGTATAAATATGCATGTAAGTTTAGAATGTGTAGATTTTTGTGTCCAGATGTATGACAATGTTCTAAAAGGCTTTTTTGAATAATTTGTATTCAAAATGTTTTAAGACATCATTACCCAATGATTAAAAGCATTACAAGCATTATTTGATATAGATGTGTTTGAAAGCTTTATATATTATCTAAGATAGTTGTTCTCAACTTTCCTATGCTGTGACCTTTTAATACAGTTCCTCATGTTGTGGTGACCCCCAACCATAAAATGATTTTCATGGCTACTTCATATCTGTAATTTTGCTACTGATATGAATCATAATGTAAATATCTGATATGCAGTATGTATTTAGGTGACCGCTGTGAAAGGATCATTCGACCCCCTAAAAGGGCATGACCCACAGCTTGAGAACCACTGATGCAAGTGATTTTTAAACTATTTATTTATTTATTGAGAAAGAGTCTCAAGCTGTCACCTGAATAGAGTGCTATGGTGTCACAGCCCACAGCAATCTCAAACTCTTGGGTTTAAGTGATTCTCTTGCCTCAGCCTCCTGAGTAACTGGAACTATAGACACCCACCACAATACCTGGCTATTTTTGATGTTGTTGTTGTTGCAGTTATCATTTTTTAGCTGGCCCAGGCTGGGTTTCAACCCACCAGCCTTGGTGCATGTGGCCGGCACCGTAACCACTGTGCTACTGGTGCTGAGCCAGATTTTGAAACTATTTAGTTTAAAAGTTATCCCTATAAATTGTTTGCTTGATAACAATTCTCTAATCACTGATTTCAAATTAAGCAACATTTTCATCAGAAAGAATGAGTGAGATTTTGCAATTTTATTATTTGTTTATTCTTGTCTGAATTACTATGTTAATTTTCTTCATGATAAGAAATTAGCTTTAATTGGCTACCAAATAAAGAGATTCACTTAATGGTTTGTAAGTAGCACAATACCACAGTGAAAGAGTGCAAATCAAAAACTATAATTTTAGACATGTCTTTGAATCCCAACTTTGTGTGGGGCTGGAATCACAGCTATGTGGATATGGAAATATGTGATACAAACTGGCAATCATCCTGGCTAATACTTCTTGACGTATTCACAATTAAATGTTGACAAGTGCTATGTAAACTCTTTTCCACTCCTTTTAAAAATTGCATGTGCAACACATATGTAAATGTTAGCAGTCAATAGATTTCCATCATCTTGAGTCTATAAATGGAATTGCTCAGATCTCAAGTTATGATGGAAATAATCCAATGCTCAATGCAAAATAAGTTATTGTTTTAGAGACCTTTTCTGGATAATGCACGTAAGTTATAATCAAACATTTTATATTTTCTGTGTCTTTGAAATTGATAAGCAAAGTGCAAGTTAAGTATTTAAAAAGATATTATCATAGATCTATAAAAGACCCACACAATATTCACAAGGCCCATTATTTTTTAAATAAAAAATAGGGCCAAAGAAGTTACATGCAATGCACTTGTCAAGCTATCTCATGACAGATTTGAGAGAATAATACCCGATTGCATGTCAATGATTGTATTCTCTACAAGATACAACTCCTCTTCAAATAATGTTACTGCATATTTACTAATTCCTAGTAAAGTACAGAATGACACAGTACTTCAGCGTCTATATTATTTCCGAGGAGGGAGGGAAAGAAGGTCATGTTTTGTTTATATTTTTCTTTGTTTTTTGAAATAATTTAGTCATACATTGTATTGGCATAGATATGATAAAATTATATTATAAGTGCGGTATGTAAAATATTGCATAAGTGTAGGTTATCAGTCACACATGAACACATACAAAGTGATTGGAATAGTGTGTATGGGAAAAGAGACCTGGAGAGAGAGATTCAGGAGAATAAGAATCTAGTAATTTTTACATTATCCTATTATGAAAACTTGAACAAATGTTTTCACTTGATCAAGAACCTTTAATCATTAAACAATTGACTAACACTTAAATCCCATATTTCTTAAAAAGATTCACTTTATGTACAAACTTACTTTGACCCCATGAATATGAAGTTTTGAATGAGTGAAAAATAAAGCTTTGTAGAAATAATAAAGAGAGTAGACTCAAAAAATCACATCATTATTTTCTACCCTCCACTAGTTAATGCATTTGGCACAAAATCATAATATATTAAAGATCCAAGAGGGGGAGAAAGTATAATTGTCTGAAACATGATTGAAAAGTGGAAAAGATAGTACATACATTCAGCTGCCTACATGAGAAAAATAACTTTTTATATATTTTTCCATGACATTACTTTCAGATTAAGGTAGAAACTACAAATGAACAGTTTTATTTATTAATAGTTTTTGATAAGGTGAAATATTAATAAAATAAAGTATGAAAATTTTAAGGTGATATTTTACTAAGGAAAATCAAATTTCCTTAGGCAATGTGGATGCTTCTCCTTCAACTATGGGTGTAGATGGAAATGAAATGAGAGTGGGGTGGGGCAATAGGAATGGACGTGTTGAAATATTTCCATTGAAACCAGTGGGGCAGTAGAATACAGTGAGAAAGCTTTCTCTACTATATGCCTAAGTCCCTTGCATTGAAACGGTATATACCTATTTCTACTAGAAGTACTTTTAGTATATTTATTATCAATAAGTATACTAAAACTAGGCTTAGATAATAAATTGAAATGTACTGTTCCTAAATAAATACCTCTTCTCTCTGAATTAAATTTTAAAAGTCATGAGAAAACTAATTTTTATCTTATATTTACTTTAAGACAAGGGGAGGGAATAAACAAGATGTTAGATGTGCTCATAAACACATACAGTTCATGGGAGAGATAATATTAATATTTTGTCTTTCATGAAAATGTAAACCTAATACTAGTACTTAAAATAACTAATGTTGTGAAAATAAGATAAATGAAGCACAGGATACAAATAGACCTTGACTAGCTAAAAAACAAGTTACATACATTCTAGATAGTTTAGTACAAGAATATTTTCCTTTAAAAAATGATTTTCGTGATTATAAGTTCTTTGCTAATATTATTGAAATTGTTAGGAAAAATTGCTATTAAATAGGAGCCACATGATGTTAAGAGCTAAAGTTTCGGTCTGGGAGCAAGATGGCGGACCAGTAACAGCTTCCTTGCGGCTGGGCACAGTGAGACTGGGGAGAGAGGACTTCAGGCATCTCTGCCAGGCGGGATCTGCAGAGAAACTTCCCTTTGGGGACACAGGGAGACAGCATGAGGCTTCTGGACACCCTGAGGAAGGCTAAAGCAGCGGAGATAGGGCAAGTGGTTGCGTCTGTTCATTCGGTCTGATCCTGTCGGCGGCTGTGGGTGGGGCAGCAGTGGGACTGCAGGCTGGAAGATCCTTGCCTGTAAGCCGTTTGGGTTTCTTTTGGACTTGGCACTTGGTTGAACTGCCTTGGGAGAACCTGGGCAGGAGTGTGGGGTTTTTTTGAGTGTTGCCTGGGGGTTCAGACTGGGCCACTAAGGCAAAGGAGCTGCCAGTGTTTGGTGGGGGCTGTGTGGAGCCATTGTGGGAGAACTGCCCTGGCAAGCTCCACCCTCAGGGTCGCAAAACAGGCATTGGGCGGGAGCGAGTAATCTAGTGACTGAGCAGCCTAAAGGCGGGGA
>CAUYON010163559.1:0-11352 GCA_963573935.1 Arctocebus calabarensis | reverse complement strand
CGTACAAATGGTTGGGCTACATTGTTTGTTTGTGTTATGTAAAGGTCAAGTTGTAGCTGAGCCCTTCACCCAGGTGCAAGTAGAATTCTTTCATATTGGCAGATCTCACTCTTTTTTTTTTTAAATAATTTTATTAAATCATAATTGTGTATGTACAATCATAGGGCAGAATGTGCTTCATATACAATCAGAAATATTTTGATTGTACTGTTAGAGATAGCCTTCATGGCATTTTCTTGATCACTATATAAAGACATTGATACTCTACATTTAATAGGTTTCACCAGTACCCTACTAAGATGCACCGTAGGTGTTATCCCACTAATTGCCCTCCCTCCACTCATCCTCCCCCCTTCCCTCCCCTCCCTTTCCCTTTTCCCTGTATTCTTGTGCTATAATTGGGTTTTAGCCTTCATATCAAAGCTATAAATTAGCTTCATATTAGGGTTGAGTACATTGGATACTTTTTCTTCCATTCTTGAGATACTTTGCTAGGAAGAATATGTTCCAGCTCCATCCATGTAAACACAAAAGAGGTAGATCTCACTCTTAAGGCCTTCAACTGATTAGATGAGGCTCAGCCATGTGATGAAGGATAAACTACTTTATCAAAGTCTAATGCTTTAAATGTTAGTCACTGTTAAAAAATACCTGATGGCGACCTCTAGGTGGGCATTAGACCAAACATTTGAGCACCACAGCCTAGCCAAGTTGATATGTAACCTTAACCTTCACACTGGCACTTCAGCTGTTTGAAGGGGAAAGTTTGATGATTGGCACTATTCTCTGTCAAAGATTTTCCAATTCTTGATCCTACAAAACACATGAATTTTGTTGCTTTTGTGCCTCTGCTCTCTTATATCTGTCTTCCCAGATACTTAGAAATTCTCTTCCCGGTGATATTAGACCCAAACTTTCACATTTATGGATTTAATTTCCTTTTGCATCTTGAAGTGGCCAGGCCCTTGGAGTTCAAGAGACTGCACCATTTAAAGAACTTGAGCTTGTAATGAAGTACCTATAGATTTTTAAGACACACAACTCTTTCTTTCCATTAGGACTGGACAATTTTATGAGACCTCAGAAAACACAGGATGAGCCCTTGGGCTTCTGCTATGAGCCATATGTCATAAGCTAGACTGTATCAGAGCAAAAGAATTTTAATTCTGTCACAGTAAGGTTTAGCTGCAGCTTGTAAGGCTGTGTCTTGGCTGGGAATTCAAATGTCTAAGCAGAGGTTGCAATTTCATCGCTTCTCAACATGCGACTGCCTCTGGGCTTCTGATTTATTTATTTTTTTAATGGAGTGAGAGGCCATAAACTCTTCCTGCTGGCAGGCTGGTGGGCCAGGCCCCCTCTCAGAGGTACCAGTCTGCAGCAAAGAGCAGGTTTAAGGAAGCTTCCTGAGCCCCCATAATTAAAACCATGCTCAGCAAACGCTCCTGATTCCAGGGGTCACATCTGATTTCATCTAAAACATTCTTTTTGGTCCCTTCTTAACTGATTCTTGACTTTTGAGTGTTCACATCATGACCAGAGTGGAGGGGGAAGAACTGGGGGTGGGAGGTGGGTGAGGAGGTGGGCAGAGGAATGTAAGTGACATAGAACTGGGTTTTGTTTGTAATTTGATTCCGAGTGGACATTTGCAATGCAGTGCTGGCGAGCTGTTATTGTGAGTTTTTCCTGATCACTGATGTTTTCTTTACTGCTTTCTTTTTTGCTGGGTATTTTGAAAAAGACAACAATAAAACTGAGCTATTTAATCTGAGTACCCCTTATTATTCAAATCTCATATCCAACCCCTATTATTTTCTAATGGAAAACATACTTTTGTTATTATTTGCTTTGGCCAACACACATTTGCAAATGTCAGCAGATGTTTTTTGAACTTGCAGGTATCATCTGTTGAAATTTTATTTTGCCTTTAGCTAAATGTTTGGCCATACAGAGCGTTGCCTTCACATTGGAGAAATGTCTTGTTCGATACCTAAAAAGTCTATGTAGGAAATGAAGACTTTTGCTGTGTACAATGGGCGCCTTAGTCCAAATGGCTTTGGCTCTTGAAGGTCCTTTAGGGAGGCCCTTTAGATTCTCAAAGGGATCTAATTTGATTAGGAAAAAAAAAAGTGTAACCAAAGCTCACTATAGTGGGATATGTTAGCCATTTATCTTATCTGTAACACTCTGGGTTACGTTTTTTAAGGTTTAGGACAATTGCATTATCTTTTTTACTTTTGATCACTTAGGGAGGAGGGAGGAAATGGACATGTCCTCACTGGAGCTGGCACATGTTTACTGAGCACCCAGGTAGGACAAGCAGTGTCATGAAAGCAGACACAGACCGACACGCCTGGGAAAAGTGTCCATCAGCATGGTGCCCCTGAACTGGCTTTCTGGAAGGAAGGATAAACAAGCTGTGACTAGACTGTTATTTGCAGATGTAACTACTCCCCCAAGGGACCATTTCAAAGTAGGAACGCACTGGTCCCAGCTGCCTCTAGCAGGCCCTTCCACTGGAGTTGAGAAGTGACATGCTACCATCTCTGGGCACTGGTCCCAGCTACCTCTAGCAGACCCTTCCACTGTATCCAGGGCACCTGCCATCTTCTCCCAAAGCCCGAGGCTCCCCTATGCCTTACCCTCTTTTCCATACATAGGGCAGAATTGCTGGCAATTCACATCTATTGATGGAATAAATGAGTATTAAATCGAAAATGAATACCCTGAATTTTGAACGTTAGCTAAAGGCTTTATGTAAATGTGCTCTTATCCCTAAGCTCATTGAATCTCCTGTAAAAAGAGCAGCTGTACCCCCTTCCTTTTCTGTTCATGTACTTCAAAAGAAATGGCAGCTCCAGGATCGTTTTCTCTTGCTGGAGCGCTCGGGCACCACGCGCATGCCCAGTGGAGCCTGTGCGGCCTGTGGCTTTAAGACTTGCCTTGTGGTTTCCTTAAGCCAAACCTTAAACCAAGCTCTTGAAAGAAGCTACAGGAAAAGTAATGAGCCTCAAAAATGAATGCATTGTAACAGCAAAGGAGAAATTTAATTAGCCGCCATAATTGCATCTCTCAAGCTTCTTTTTTCTTTTATTCCTTTAAAAAATAAGTGCAGTGATTAGAAATTGTGGGTCCCACTTCTTAGTCCTGTGAACTCTGTAACTGGGAGAGAGACAGAGAATGAATGAAAATGAATGAATATCTGTTTTCAGCACTTCCGTGTTACAAACGTGCTCCTCTGAGTTTTAAAATGAGTAGTAATTGTTGAATGGCCCCTTAGGCAGAGAAGGGAGAGATGACAGACACAGTGAAGTGGGACAGACGGGCGTTGGGGACTGCTAAGCACCCGAGGTCCCTACAGCTGGAGTTCTAGCACTTTGGAATCTTGGTTCTCTGGGGCTTCCTCCCTGGGGGGAGGGTCCAAGATGAGTTTGACCAGTGGTGACTCTATGTCTATGTTTGAGGGACTTAGATTGCAGTCCTCACTTAGATTGCAGTGCCTTTTAATTGGAGCCCACATGAGGTGGTTCCCACATAAGGTGGTTTGGGGAACGTCTAACAGGGATGAATGGAAGGAGCCAGGGTCCCCACCCAGGTGGCGCCATTGGTGCTGGCCCCTCTCGCCTTCCATACACCCCCTCAGATGGACCAGTGGTGACTTCTTTTCCCTTTAAGGGACAAAGTCTTTTTCTCTGATGGCCCCCAGATTTATTGCAGTAACAGTTTCATTGCATGAGATTAACAAAACCTCATGAATATTGTCAATAGACAACAACCTCATCTTCCCCAGGACGTAACTGTCAAATAAACGTTGTGTATTTTTAAGGTATGCGGCATGATGCTTTGATAGGCGTATACATTGTGAAAGTATTACCACCATTAAGATGATTAACGTAATTCCCTTTTCATGGCGGTGACCATGCTTAAGATGAGTTCTAGCAAATTTCAAGTATTTAATCTTTAACACATAATTATTGATAATCATCATGCTATACATGAAGTCTCCAGAACTGATTCATCGTACAGCTGAAAGGTTGTACTGTTTGACCAACATCTTCCTATTTCTTTCATCCTCTGCAACTCTTGGTGACTGCCCTTCTTTCCTCTGTTTGTATGAATTGGACTTTTTAGGTTCCGAATATAAATGAGATAATGCAAGCAAGATGAAAGAGCATCACTGCATCAGACCAGATGATTCTATTTTAATCATTAAAGTAATATATGTAATTAACTAAATAAGTTCACATATAAAAAGATAAATTATGAAAAGTCTCTCACTGGCCACAGACCTTCCTAATCTCCCACTCCTCAGAAATAATTTCAATGAACAGTTTTGTGTCTCCTTCCAAAAATTTCCTGTACTTAGTCAAGTACATTTGTATATATGCATTTTTTAAATTTTTGTTCTCAAAGAGGTAATCCATTATTTACTTTTTCTGCTTCTCGAATGTTTTCCCATTTAGCATATAGAATAAATTTTATTGCTTGTAATCAAAAATCAAATACAAACTGTCCTGTATAATAAGCAGGACTGGGTGACCTATATAACTAGAAGTTCACAGAAAGAACTTGATTCGATGTTGCTCAGCGGATTAACTATGTTATCAGAGGCCTGGTTTCTACATCATCCCGCTCTGCTTTTCATGGTGTCATTGTGAAGGCCGAGGCTCCCCATCGGGACTGTGCATCAGGGCTGCATTCCTCCATGTTCACATGCAGGCAGATAGAGAGAAGGTCGTTTCTGGAAGTTCTCCCAGAAGAGCCAGAAGGCATTAATTTCAGTGTTTTTTTTTTTCCTTCATAGGCTCAAGCCAGCAATTTTTCACATCTCATTGGCATGAATTGGGTCATGTTCCCCTATCAGAACCAATCTTAGAAGAGAGAAGAGAAGTCACCCGAATTAGTGAAGCTTCAGCCAAGGAAGGGCCCCACCCAGAACCTGGGGTGAGGTTATCGCTTTCCAAGTATGAGTGCTAAGTGTATCCAAGCAAAAAATAAAATAACTAGCCACATTATTTGACATTACATTACCTGTATTGCATGTCAGTCCGTAGCTACACAGCTAGATACATTTCCTTTGAAAAAATAAAGTTATTAGCACAGGGCTCACGTATATGGAACAACATAATTTATTTAACCAATTCCCTGCTAATGAACATTTAGGTGATTTCCAATTCTGTCCTGATATAGAGTTGTGTTTTAGTGAATTTCATATATGCGTTTTTTTTTGCATACATATGGAGTATGGATATATGTGTTGGTTAAATTCCCAGAAGGATGGATTTGAGAATATAATTAGCCTACATTTAGTAACAGAGAACCCACTCCAGAAGGTAAAAGACTCAAGTCTGAACTCTCAGGAATGATGGTCAAAGTCACACTGTGGGACTGATCTACGACGCTGCCGTGGCCTAACTGGGAGGTTGCTGTGCACCTGTCAGCCCCCAGAGTCACACTATGATGGGGTGATGATCAGGAATCAGTGACACCAGGAAGCCACAGCTGCTGCTGCTCCAGAATTGGAGCAGGAAAGTAGAAGTTCTGTACCAGCCGTCCATAACCTTTTTGGTACCAGAGACATGTTTCCTGGAAGATGGTTTTTCCATTGAGTGCAGTTGGGGCAGAAGATGGTTTCAGATAATCAAGTGTGTTACATTCCTTGTGTACTTTATTTCTATTATTATTACATTGTAACACATAATGAAATAATTATACAGCTCGCCATAATGCTGAATCCGTGGGAGCCCCAAGCTTGTTTTCCTGCAGCTAGATGATTCCAGCACTAAGGCTACCACCTCAGCTCTGCCTCCGATCATCAGGCATTAGATTCTTACAAGGAGCACCAACCTCGCTCCTCTGCACAGTTCACGGTAGATATTTTGAATATCACTCTATCATTCCTATTTCACACTCCTGTGCAAACCTAATGCTGCCTCTGTTTTGAAAGGAGGTGGAACTCAGGTGGTGATGTGAGCAATGCGGAGCGACTGTGAATACACATGAAGTTTCACTTGCTCTCCCCACTCCTGCTGTATGGCCTGGCTCCGATCAGGCCACAGACTAGTACCAATCTATAGTCTAGGGGACTGCAGTTCTATACCCACAAAGCTAGTGACCACAGATCTAGCAGGAGCAAAGTGTTGACTTCCTTTTTGGCATCCATCCAAATCTCCTACAGTACTGCTGATTGGTAGAATCTGATTTACATTTGAAATTTTATCTGCCAGGGTTCTGGGAAATGCTCACTTTTCTAACCTCTACTATCCAGAAGGCATTCTAGCAGGAGAGAGAAAGGCAGGCCAGGCTCTCACATGGCAGAGAGTGTGCATTTTTTCCCATACTTGGTGGCAGCCAACATTCTCAAAGAAATTTTTTCTTTTGCTGCCTATATGATACTAAGATCTCTGTGGCCCCCGCCTCAACTTCACTGTGACTGTGTAGACCAAAAGCAATTCTGCAGAGCCTGTACTTGTCACAAAGGATGAACTGTTGGTCTTCAACTGTGGCAAAGATGTGAGGTGGAGAGAAATGTTATCTGTATCACTGAAGAGAAAAGACATCGTCCCTTCCAAAGACGTGAGAAAATGGAAAGCGGACTTGTGCACTGTTTGGCTGTTATTGAGCGTCTCTGTGGGCCCGATTCTGTCCCAGTGAGTCCCCACATTCCCCACGTGATATGTGTCATTGTCTCCAGGTGGGATGTGTAGGCTGAGTGCACTGGTACAGCCCTGAACAATTCTACTTTGTTTGGCTGGGTGCACTTGTAGTATTAGATATTTTGAATATCACTCTATCATTCCTATTTCATGGCTAAGAAAACCAAACTTCTGAAACATTAAGGCATGTTTCCAGGGATAGAGGGATCAAAAGTAACCAAGATTTGAGACGAGTGCTGCAGGACTCCAGAGGTGTTTTTCTACCATGCCTATTGCCTTTCTGCTGAATTACATATTAAACAAAAGTGCGTATATGGTACTGTGTATTTTAGTAAAGGTTCTGCTTTTAAAATACATTAAGATGCATTTTTTAATGTTGATGACCATATTTTCTGGGAAGAAAAGTGGGAAACCATTTTATGCTGCATGGTCCAGGGGAGAATTGACACAAAAATACGAGGTAAGAGACACCTGTTATGTCTGACTCAAACCAATCTCTTTATAGCCCCTCCATGCCATGCACTTGTAGGGCCACAGGCCTTCACTGTTGCCCAACTTATGGATGAAATGCCCTCATCCTGAATAATGTTATGCTTTGAAGCCAGTTCAATATGCTTCCTCTTCAGGGGAACCTCTGACATCCTTGGAAAGAGTTATTTATCTCCTCTCACTTTGTAATTGTATTTGGATTAAACTTCTAAATACAGTACAATCTTTTTTCTTAAAATTATAGATTCATTATTTTTGGCATCCATGGTACCTGGCATAGGATACATTCAGAGGACATGTGAGTAGTTGCTTGATCCAAGTGGAAGGCTGAAATGGGAAGGTTCCCTGTGCGGTCTTCTTCCTCCACTGGAACCCAAACCTTGCATTATGAAAACCAATGTATTGTCAACTATTCTAGAATTTTAAATAGTTTCTTTTCAGGGTGCAGAGAAAGCAGTAAAATCCAAAGGCATCGAGAATAGATGTTGGAGTGAAAAACTACTGAGTTTGAATTTAAGTTCTAATTCTAAAGAATTTGAATGACAACCTTGTTCAACCTTCATGTCTTCCTTGATAAATGGGGACCACAAGAGTGCTTATTCCAGAGGCTGTCGTGAGGCCTAAGGCACTTAAAGCACCCAGCACAGTGCCTGGCACCCAGCACCAGCTAGTAATCAGCAGTAGTAGATAAAGGGGAAATCAGGAGTGTCTTAGTATTGAGGACAGTGGAAGAAAGCCTTAAGATTGCTTTCAGCGTTTCCTTTATCTTAAAAGGACAGAATGCAAGAATTTTGCTTAATGGGTGAAAAGTACGGCTCATATGTTTGGAGGAATCATTAGAAATAACCTTTGCAAGAGGCCCCGGCCACTGTCCATCGGTAGGCAGGGGGCTACGCCGAGAGAGATGAATGAAAATGTTTTTCCTCATTTCCGCTGTAGCTTGTTGCTAGGCAGAATCACTCTAGGAGGTTAATATCTTGATCCTTGAATAAAATGAAGATAAAATTAATAAGAAACAGGAGCACAAAGGGAACCATGACTGGGTATGGAGCAAGAGGGAAACTTTGCAAAGTAGAGATTGAAATGTTTGGTGCCCCTGTGCAGGCCCCACAGGGACCTGGGGTAGAGCCCCAACTTCCTCACTAACTAGCGGTGGGGAAGGCTCTTTCCCCCCCTTTTTTGAGCCCATTTTTCTCATCCATCCAATAGGCATATATCGAATAGCATCGAATAGGAATGGGAAGAAAACCATTTTTTTTCCCTCAATTCTTACAGGTTTTTTGTTGGAATGAGGTTGTGTAACGAAAGACAGATTAACAAGGAGGAAATCAAACAGACATTTGTTACTATGTTCTTTTACATGCACCTGGGAGACACCAGGAAATGAGTGATTCTCAAAGAGGTGATTTTGAATTCATTATTAAAGCATCTTCCACAAAGAAAAGCAAAATTCTAGAGCAATGACAAGACAAAGGAAAAGGAGTTTGAGTGTCCAAGGGTGGCAACTGGTGGGAAGACAAAAAGAAATGGTAAGTAAAGGCTGGTTGGTAGGGCCTATTGACACAGATTCCTCTCGGGCATCCCCAGACCGGGGGTCTAAGGTTGCCCTCACTGGTTGACCTCTCTTCTCCCTGGTTGAGTGGTGTGGGTGGTGGTAAAACTTCATCCTCTTCTTCTTCTTCTTTTTTAAAATCTATATCCTGCTTTTAAGGAAAAACAGGAAGGGCAGAGCTCTTTCTTGCACTGGCTTCTCTGCAATTGCCTTCAGGCCAACAATCCTTCATATTTTAGGGTGACATATCGTACTCTCCCCACACTTAAAAATGCCCACATCTTGCTCCTTACAGGGATTTCCAAAGTTCCACTCAGATGCAAGGAATTTGATGTTATCCTGGTTTAGGGATATCAACCAGCCCCTCCCTGTCCCCCTCATCACATCTTGATCTGAATGTTACCATCCTGGAGGCAAATCCAGGCAGGCGCTATCTCAGCTTCCTGTCCAGCTACAGGAAGTAACTGGAATTGAAAAGTTCACTGGGGGTTGGGCACAATGGCTTACGCCTGTAATCCCAGCACTCCGGGAGGCCGAGGCGGGTGGATTGCCTGGCTCATGAGTTTGAGACTAGCCTGAGCCAGAGCGAGACCTCATCTCTAAAAAAAAAAAAAGAAAGATAAGTTAACTGGAAAATTCAGATCTTGTGTTTTCTTCAACTCTGCACCTTTGTTCTGAAGTTTAAAAAAATAACACATTTTAGAAACTTCAGGTTTAAAAATGAGCGTGTACTTTT
Source organism: Arctocebus calabarensis (assembly GCA_963573935.1). Lineage (NCBI taxonomy): Eukaryota > Metazoa > Chordata > Mammalia > Primates > Lorisidae > Arctocebus > Arctocebus calabarensis. The sequence continues at coordinate 1,922 of CAUYON010163559.1, read as the reverse complement.
GTGTGTACATATATCATTTTTATTGAAAATAATAAGTATTTTAATGACTAGTATTCCTCATTTTAATGTGTTTTTTCTTTTTTTTTTTTTTTGCTTTTGTGTGCGTAGGTGTGTACCACTGAAAATCCTTTATGTAATTAAAAAGGAGATACTTAGATACACATATCTAATATTTTATCGCGTCCTCTCCACAAATTTATAACACAGGCACAATAAGCCCTTTTACAGATGATGAAATCTAGAAGTCAAAGAGTTCAAGAAAGCTGCCTGCCTCACAAAGTGAGGAGGAGGCCAGGGTTCAGAGCCAAATCTGATGCCATGACTCTCTAATCCATGCCCTACAGCTCTGCTGTCAAGGTTGACCCTGGCAGACAGAGGTTGCTGAGCACTTACTGGTGAGGCTGACATTCGCACTTGCTCATTTAGTTATACAAGGAGCATAGCTAAAATGGAGCTGGGTGTAGGGATTGGATTCAGGTAACTGTCAACCAGGAATAAGAGCATGGGTCAGAAGAAGGAATCTAAGCTGTTTGACAAGAAGCTTATGAAGGAGACCTCCTGGAGGGCTATCTCACCAGAGTCAAGAACTTAAAAAGTGTGGACTTGAACTTCAAGGTTTCTGTTGTAGGTGTAACAATTGGACCACTCAGTCATTCCGAGACACCAAGGCAGAAGTGCAAAGTTGCCCATCAGTGGGGGAGAAATGTGGAAAACCTTTTATCCTTGACTTTTATTAAGAAATCTCCATTGGCCCCCAAACTTGCTAATCCATTCTTTTCCATCAAAAAACAGCACCAGGAAGTGAAGGCCATTTCCTGGTGCAGGTGTTAGTGACCTTGTGTTTAGGGAAAGCAAGCCCTTCCTAAGCTTCTTTATGATTTGGGCATTTGTGGATGTCTCCTGTCTCTCCAGAAAGAACCTTAGATTTCTGCATGGCAAAGCTGACCATTGAAATGCAAGCCACTGTTTGGGGAGGGTCACTCTCAATGGGCTTCCAACTCACTTTTGAGCTCTTCCCTTTTCCCTCCCAGTCTCATTCCCAAAATGCTCATTTTTCCTTTTTCCTAGAAGGCAAGGGGCTCTTTTCCATCTGGTTGTTCCACAAACTACTTCTTTCTGACTTCAAATGAGGTTGGGAATTAGGTGTTGGGTATCAGGGCTTCCTTCTATGTTTTGTTGAGCTCTGTTGGGGGGTATTTATGGAGAGTTTAGTTAATAATACTATGGATTATTAACTAGTTAAAACTTACTGGCTGCCAAGTAATTTTTCAGAGAAGTCTTCCCCAGTCACATCAGCTGAGGAGACAGGCACTTCATTTCGTATTTTCCCAAATATGAGAATATATCATTAAATGAGCCTCAGAAGAAGAAAAACAAGTCCCCATGGTTCCTGCAAATGGCAGCAACCAGAAAGCACAATATTCTTCCTAATGTTTTTTAAACGAAACATATTCATCTAACAGTTAAATATGTCCCTGGAACCCAACATATAAGGGGCCAGTGCATCTCTAAATTTCCCTTCATACCAGTCAAACAAAGCATTCTTAGACGAATACATTGTTTCTCTCAAAGCTGGACATAGGTGATCTCTTTTAAACTTGCCTTCTCTGAACAATAGTTATAATAGAGAGTCTTAATTTGTATTTCAGGGGAACTCTGAAAAGCCATGCAAATGTTTGCAGTACCTATGTCTGCATTTTTTCTGGGAACCAGGGTCATAGCTGTCATCAGATTTCCATAAGGAACTCATAGCCCTAATTGTTTTATTTTTTTATTTTTATTTTTTATTTTTATTAAATCATAATTGTGTACATTGGTGCAATCATGGGGCACAATGTGCTGACTTCATATACAATCTGAAATATTTTCATTGAACTATTTAACATAGCCTTCATGGCCTATTAATCACTATATGAAGACAT
>CAUYON010163558.1:0-11807 GCA_963573935.1 Arctocebus calabarensis | reverse complement strand
GGAAGGAGAGAACAGACAAAGAGAGAAGGAGGGAGGGGGTGAGGAAAAAAAACAAAATAAGAAAAGAAAATAGTGAGTAATCTCACATAAATTGGATTCAATTTTGACCAAAGTACATTACTTAAACATTAATTTTTAATTCAACTTGTTAATTAGGATATTGCATCCTCATTTATAAGTAAAATACATTTGTAATTTCCCTTTATAACAACATATTTTCTCCAATTTTAGTATCAGGTATATTCATATTAAGGAGAATGATTTTGAAATACTTCTTCTTTTTCTATTGTCTATAAGATTTGGCATGATCTGTTTTTTGAAATTATCTTTTACTCTTATTTATAAATATTAGTTGTCTATTTTTTGAGACTTTGGGAAAAAAAAGTTAACTGATGACTCCATACTGAGCCTCAGAATTAAAGCATTCTATAATAGACATACTCTTATTTGGCAATGTGAATGTTACTTTCTTTGCATTATTATTAATATTGCTTAATATTTTGATGCAGTAATTGTCTGATTTCTTTTCTGAATGTAGTTATCTTCTTTCATTCTTTTCGAGGTTTTTGTTTCTAGTCCTCATCTTAAACACTGTTATTATTAAATTTTTAAATTTTAAGCCTTTTTAATTCTGTGAAGGCAAAAAGTGGAAACCTAATAAACACCTGTATATGTAAATAAATAAATAAATAAATATACAGCCTCAATAACTTGTATGAGTCTTTTATATTGAGTGAGTTTACATTTTCCTTTAGTGATGTAGATGGCCCTTAAAGATGCATGGTTTGGTTCACTGTTAAGGCATCTGAGAAATTTGAGATATGCAGCTTCAAAATAAAGAGTCTGATGAGTTCTGATTAAAATATGCAAGGACAAAATTGAGGAAAACAATTGAATTTTGCTAATTAGGAACAAGTAGAGCTCAAATAGTTGAAGATATTTTAGGTAGATAGATAAAGTTCATCTCTGATGATTATTCTCCAGCAACAACACAGCTAAACACCTTTGGACTTAAGTGACAGTGCAGTGACAAGTGTACTCGATGTGGAATAAATCGTATGGCTTATCAGAATGGGCACCCATTGCTTATAATCCACTGAGAGAGTGACACTGGGATATTATCCAGAGAAATGCAGCTAGTCAACAAAGGAACTCCAAAAAGAAAAGATTAAAAGTGGCTAGTGTGGGGAAAAAGAAGGTTAGGAGAGTAGAATGCTCATTATTATTATAAAACCCATTGGCTTATTGGATTTTTAAAAAATCATGTATACTCATTACTTCAGATTTATGAATTTGTCAATTAGTGGAAAGAGCATCTAATATCTGTAAATCCCAGACCTAAATTTTATTACCTGTAGGAAATTAATGACATAAACCTCAATTTTCTCATGTACAAACGTCCACCTCATAGCCATATTCTAAGGATTAACTTTTTTTAAATGTCTAGTCATGATTAACCTATGTTCCCTCCTGTTTTCTTTTAGAAACTTTATTCTTTTACTGCAAAAATCTGTTAAATTACTATTATAATGTATTAAATCAAGGTTGAATCTATACATTTATTCAGCATGAACTATGCATTAGTTAATAATTTTGAATGTAACGTGGAATTTCCCATCAAGGACGTAACAGTGAGGTTGGAGGTAAATGATGATGCTGCATCCCAGATTAAATTTAGCCATTTTAATATGCAGTAAGAAAAATGCCATAAGAAAAATGATTATGCCCATGTTTTTTAATCACTGCAAATTATAAAACCCTGTGTGTGGTATTAAACAGAGTGCTGGGATGAATAAACCATGGCACATAACAGCAAAGCATTCACACTTCAGTGAAAAGACACAGACAAATTTTCAAAAGTCAAAGGATTCTTTGTAAACACGAAAATGCCCAGGAAAAGGAAGAGCAGCAGAAATTACTTGTCTTTATAAATGTTGAAAAGATATTAACAGAGTAGCATTTGGGCAGGGCCTATCAGATAGAAAATCTTTTTTCCATGAAGAAAAGAGAAGCCAAAATTCCAAAAAAAGAGCAAGATCCTAAAAGGTTCACATATACCATGTACAGGGAATGGAGGAAATTGCTGGGTCAGACCACGAGTGAAGGGAAGTTGGTGACTATACTGAAAAGAGGGGTACGAAGATACCTGTTTTTCTGCCTCCTGCTGTCTCTTCTCTCCTCTGGATCACAGTAGGGAAGTTTTCTACAGGGGCACTGATAACTCTTATTTAGGGGCACTTCACTCTTACCATGTAGCTCAGCTAGTATTATCAATATTGTCCTTCTCTCTCATTTGCAGCACCCTGCAAAGAGGCGGAAGTATAACCCAACTCAGGCCAAGCACATTTTCATGCAGCAATTTGAGGCTTGATGAAGTAGACACAGGTAACAAATAGCTGCTGGAGTTAAGACAGTCGACACAGCACCTTCGTGCTAAAAGAGCAAAAGTAACTCCATTTTGTAGAAAGCAGAGGGTGCTTCAGTCTATCAAGGCCAAGCAGGGTGCTCACCCTGCCTGCAAGATAGCAGACTGAGCCGAAAAACAACTGTCTGATACGAGCCCAACTAATAGGCATAAAAAGTATCTAAAGTGGCCAATCATACTCGCCACAGCCTGGAAATCCCCTACCCTACTAGTAACCGCAATAAACCCCCCAGCAACCTAGGGGTCGGAGTCCTCAGCACACTCCTGCTGCACAGGTAAACTGAGGGCCCATGCTCGAGCTTGAATAAGCTCTTTTGCTTTTGCATCAGGTTTGTCTCCCTGGTGGTCTTTGGGGATTACATGATCTGGGCACAACAGTGCAAAGATTCACAAGTCTCCCTGCCTGAAGCTTCCCACTTTCTTACCCTTCCCAAGATTCTGCTTCTAACTTACTTTACTGCCAACAAATTCCCTGTAAGTGTTTATGTGGTTTTACTTTGTTTTTCCATCTTGTTTTGCTTAACTTATTCAGAATGATTTTCTGTTGACTACAGCAAAGAGCTCTAACTAATGACCCTGTCTACAGGATATGTATATCATTTCCAAAAGTGAGGGCCTGTAAAAATTTATAAGATTAAATATATAACTTAGGAAAACTTAGAGCAACACATAATTAGAATCAAAGTAAAAGCAAGAAGAGAGTAATATTACATGGAACTAAAAGGATTTAGAAGATAGAGGGACCTGCAATCTGGTCATAAAAATGACACACTTTGGTGGAATGAGCACCAAACCTTGTAGTAAAAAAGGGGGAGAAACTAGTTTTCAATGCCAAGTCTGCTTAGTTTCCGAGTTGCTTAGGTAAGTTACTTACACACTGAACCCTTATTTCCAGGTTTTCGTAATGTGAACACTAATAATTCACTCACTATCATGTTTTGAAAATAAAAAAAATAATATATACAAGGGCTGGGCATGGTGGCTCACACCTGTAAATCCAGCACTTGGGAGGCTGAGGCAGGTAGATTGCCTGAGCTCATAGGTTCAATACCTGTCTCAGCCATAGCAAAACCTCTTCTCTAAAAACAGCTGGATTTTTTTGTGGGGGGAGGGTACGTATTGTCCCAGCTACTCTGGAGGCTGAGGCAAGAGAATCACTTAAGTCTAAAAGTTTTAGGTTGCTGTAGTTTTATGATGCTATGGCACTCTACCAAGGGTGACAAAGTGAGACTCTGTCTCAAAAAATAATAATAATAAATAATAATAACATATACAAAGTGCTAAAAGTAATCTTTCACACACACAGAAGGTGCTGAATTAATGTTCTATATTAATTTGTAAAGTCAATAATACTTGTCAAGTGATTTAATCTTAAAAGTAAGCTAAGACAAACAATGTTGACCTTAGTTTTTAAATCTTTAAGATTTAGTAAGTTATAATAACCCTTGGACAGGGGAGAAAAGCCTGTTTGGAAGTGGAATATATATGTCCCTCCAAAATTTATTTTTTATTTTTCCCTTTTTTTTTTGTAGAGACAGAGTCTCACTTTGTCACCCTTGGTAGAGTGCTATGGCATCACACAGCTCACAGCAACCTCCAACTCCTGGGCTTAGGTGATTCTCTTGCCTCAGCCTCCCAAGTAGCTGGGACTATAGATGCCTGCCACAACGCCTGGCTTTTTTTTTTTTTTGCTGCAGTTTGGCGGGGCCTGGGTTTGAACCCACCACCCCCAACATATGGGGCTGGTGCCCTACCCACTGAACAATAGGCGCCGCCCATCCAAAATTTATATGTTGAAATCTCCACTGTGTTGGTATTAATAGGTGAAGCCTTTGGAAAGTGACAGGATATGAAGGTGAAGCCTGTTGACTAGGATAAGTGATCTTAGAAAAGAGGTTTGTTGGAGTCTTGTTAGTCCCTTTTGCCATGTGAGGACACAAAAAGACACCATCCAAAAAGAACAGTCACTCCCTAGATACCTAATCTGTCAGAAGCTTAATTTTGGACCTTCCAGCCTCCAAATCCTTGAGCAATAAATTTCTGTTGTTTGTAGATTATTCAGTCAGTCTAAAAATTTTGTTCTAGCAGTCTAAATACTAAGATAGTAACTGGACTAGCAAAATAGAAAGAGAAATAAAAGAAAAGAAAGAGGAAGAAACCAAACTGTTTTTGATATGTAGGCTTTGACTTGATTTTCTCAAAATTTAAAATAATGATGAATGTTTTAAAAAGAACTTTAGACTCATCTTCATAGTGCAAAAAATGGAGGAAATATTGATGGCAAACTCTATTATGGCTGTGTACAGATGGTGGGTGAGAAAGGCAAGGCAGGGAGGGAGGAGTGAAGATGCAGTTGGAGCACAGGGACATGCAACTTCCCAGCATCAGAGACGCCCTCAAGGACGTTCAGAGGTGGCTTCCCAACTCTGCTGCCTCACAGGCCAAAGTTCTGGGGATTAAAAGGAATCCATTAAACTGTCTCTTTAGTGACTCTTCTCAGAGACTTGTTTCAGCAAAATCATGAAAGTAGAACTAGAGAATTGTGAGAATAATGCCTCCTTTATGCTTCAGAATAGGTCTTATTTACGTTTCAAAGGACGATATTTGGGGAGTCGCCAAAGGTACAGTAAAAAAGGGAAAGCCACTGTTCGACATAACATGCACAGGATTTTCTTGGTTATTGTATGAAAACATTTTTATTCTGCATTTAAAAAAAGGGGGGGAAGCAAAGGAGTAAAATTCCCCACAAATAAAATGGTTGGCACTGGAATGTTAGAACTGATGTGAGAGTGTAACAGCAATCATACAGCTTAATGTAGTCATGCAAATTCATGTGTGAACATATCCTACCAAAAAAAAAAAAAAGGACATTTACAAGACAGAAATGACATATTCTAAATGGCCACCAAGTGATTCCATTGAATCTAATAGTCCCAAGGCATGCTTACAGTGTCTTTTACAATGAAAACGCTTCATCTTAAAAATAAATTTGAAGTAAACCACAGAAGGACATACTTTAATATAGCAATCATTTAATGACAATAAACACTGGAATTTAAGGGCATATTTGCACAGAATTTCCAAGACCATTTTCCCCATGTCAGCTTTCTCTACCAATAAACTCCCCCTTTCCTTCCAAAAGACCCATTAGTCTGTTTCTTTTCATGATAGCTCATTTCTCCATTTTAAGCTCTCTGCATGCAATCATGTATTTAATGATGACGATCATTTCCTGAAAGTCTTATTAAATAATGCACTTTATGTTGAACTCATTATAAACTCTTAAATAAGCTGACATGCAAGGAGGGACACATTAGCAATTATTTTTCTGAACCCTAGGAAAAAAGTCACCTCATGAGTTCTGGTGCAAAACTTCTTCACATCCTTGCTGGAGAGCTTGACTCAAACTCAGGAACTAGAGAAAAGGCTTCCCATTTGATGTCATGTCCCATTATAGATACCCATGGACTACCCTATATTACATTACTTATATGTGTCTATTACTTTCCCTGACAAATATTCAAAGACAAAGGACAGCTAGATCCCCCCCCATGCAATGATTAACAATACCTGGAAAATCTTAATCCCCACTTAGTAATCCAGTTATGACCAGTTATGAGCAGTTACTAATCTTTTTCTGAGAGAAAAATAGGTTCTGGGTCTTGGGATACATTGTGGAGATCACAGTGAAATTTCCTAGAGAAAATGATGAATTAATTTATTTAATTTTATTTTTTACCAACTTCAAATTTTTATTTTACTTATTTTTATTTAGATTAATATGAGGATACAAATGATTATGTTACATTGTTTATATTGCTAAGGTAAAGTTTAAGTTCCAATTGAGTCCTTCATCCAGGGGTGATGCTGTACACCCTCACAATGTGCCCATCAGGGGAGAGCTCACCAGTCGCCCTTCTGCCTCTCTTTTCTCCTTTCTCCTCCCTCCCTCCCACTTGGATAGACTTGTGTTATTTTCCCATATGGACATATAGTTATTTTTCTATTGATTATATATTAATATTGAGCACATGGGATACTTGCATTTCCATTCTCCAGATACCTTACTAAGAAGAATGTGTTTCAACTCCATCCAGGTAAATAGTACAAAAAACGTAATGTCACCATCTTTTTTAAAAAGGATTTTTGAGAAAAAAATTTCTATTCAATGAATGGTGCTTGGAGAACTGGTTAACCACATGTAAAAGATGGAAACTGGACTCAGACCTTTACCTACCTACCAAAATTGACTTACAATGGATAAAAGATTTAAATCTAAGACACAAGACAATAAAAATCCTGGAGGAAAGCATGGGAAAACTCTAGATAATTTTTGAAAATAAGACTCCAAGTTAGGAGATTTTTGTTTGCTTCCTTCATGTTCTTTTCTTTCTATTTTAATGAATATATCTCAGGGCTTTTGTGAAACCTAAGTTATTTACAAAAAATTTGAAGGTAAAATGTTGCAGTAACTTTATCACAGGTTACGTTAGCCAAACAAAGGACATAATTATTAGTTGATACAAAGAAAAGTTTTAGATTCTGTCTCTGGATATCTGGGACCAAAACAAAATTCTTCTATTAATAATATTCATTAAAAACAAATAAGCAGGAATATCTGGTTTGATAAATTTTATTTTCTTGATAATTTCTTTCTTTTATTTATTTATTTATTCATTAAACTAACCTTCATTTTGCATTTAAAACATTCTAAATATCTGGAAGATATAGAGATGAAAAATGTGTAGTTGAAGAAGCATATTGGTAGAAAAAGTCTCACACAGGGGACGATTATGACATAAACTCTCCAACAAGAAAACTGCATCTGCTTTCACAAAGTTCATATTCAATTTTTTTCCTTGTATCTCCAAAATTGAAGCAAAAAGATGTAAATTATCAACAACAACAAAATAATAATAGCAGTGAACTCTTCTTACACATTTGCATGTCCATGTGCAGTTTGGTCATTCTGGCATAATGGACTAAATTTGTATAGTAAAATTTTATTTATAAACAACATTTTGTGCACATTACTTTGGCAAAACAAGTCTACTGTGAATTCCACCTATTTGTGGTTACATTATACTTTCTGACTCTTCAGATATTGTGATTCCATACAGGAACAAGGAATGTGTGCCTATTTAACCTGAGACCAAGACAATTATCTTTAACACTGAGATGCTTTTAGAAATGGGAAATACGACATTTTGAGCTCCTGACATTCTCCATGCTTACCTATCTCTGCTTACCTACCTCCTTTTTTCTGTTTGTGGTTTGTTTTTAAGGTGTTGAAACATAAGCAGTATTCACTGGGCATAGAAATGAAAACAAATGAAAACGGAGGACTGTGTTTGGGGCTGGGGGTGTCTGTTAGGTGTTGGCACTGGGTAACCAGAAAAATTATCTTTGGGGAAGGAGCATGATTCACATATCTGTTATTTCCTTCCTCATGACATTTTAAAAATAAGACTCATGGCTGAACCCTCTCCCTGGCCAGCACAGCAGCCTGTGAATAGGTTTTGCTCACCAGTTCCTATTCTCTACACCACTGGATTGTGGCGGTTCTGGGGTTTAGATTTTCAAAATCTGAACTCTGAAGTCATCTAAGCTTGGCAGTGGAGCCAATTTGTTCCAAATTTAGAAATATGCTTGAGGAGATATTTCATTTTAGAAGTTTTGCAGGTAAACCTTAGTTTTCCACCTTCTGACACATAGGTCAGAATGTGCACCATGGCCTTCTAATGTCACCTTGTGTTCTGAGAAGAGATGTGGCACTCTTCTTTGAATTTTTTAACTTGTGCAATTTTATATGATTCTTGATTTATTTCCCATGTAACTCTTGATTTTTATCCCATATAAAACATATAGAGTCCTCAAAATAAAAAGAAAAAAGGAGAATTTAAGAAAAACGACTTCACTTGTTTAAATGTTTAAAACTCAGGATGTGCCAGTTTACAAACATATTTTAGCATAAAGTCTGGTGCGCTGCCGTCCAGACCTTCCAGGAGTACTGGAGTGAGTTGTGTGTGGGACACTCCTCTTTACATCTTTTTTTCCTACTGTTATGTTTCAGTTTTCTTTCCTGGCATTGGAGTAAATCTGAAGGTAGAAAAATCAGTAAAAATATATAACTCCATGAAATAGAATTACCTATTTCAATCAAGAAAATCTTTGTTTCATCTTCAAATGCACGGGGTGAACAAAGATTTATTTTCTGCAAGATATCAGAGAATTGAAATAGATAAAATAATCAGTAAAATCAGAGAAAAATGTACTATGTGTTAGGTAGCTAACCAGTAACTTCCTAAAGCTACAATTTTATAATACAGAATATTGTCTATCTCACTTATGAATTATAAAAACCTAATTTCTGGAAGTCTGGTAAAATTTCTAGAAAAGCAGGAAATGATAGCATATTACCACTTGTCATTAAATTGTTACCATCAAGAGCAAAACAACAGGTTGGTAACTTATTTTTCTTTCTCTTTTGTTTGCATGCACTGAGTTAATCAATTCAATACAGTGTGTGTGGAATGTTTAAGCAATTTCATGTGGATATTCATATGTGATGACATCATCTCATGCCTCATGCACAAGTATCTCTAATCACAGGAACGTTTCTCCCTAACTCCTCACTTTAACATTTTCAAATTATAGTTCGTGACCTATCAGTGGATCTAGAGATTAATTTGGATAAGGTGGAAGCAAGTATGGTGGAACCTCTGTAAGTTGGCCACCAAAAAACCTGTAAAATCTGGTCAACATATGAAAGTGTTCAACAGAAAGAACTAGGCCTACTGTACTGTTATATTCATGTGGCGCATGTCTGAGGTATGAAAATAAGCAGATGGTCAATATTGGGAGGTGGTCAGCTATGGAGGTCTCCTATATGTCTTTTTGTAAATAGACAAAATAGAATAGGAATTAGTAGAGTGTATTTCACATAGAAAGATAAATAAGGTCCCAAATGTCTTTGTTTCAAGTATGTGTGTGTGTGTGTGTGTGTGTGTGTGTGTGTGTGTACACTGGACCTTAGTGTAAAATACATGTCTCACCGAGGACCACCTCTAAAAATGTTTGAAAGCTATTGCCTCATACCACCAATTAGCCCTTCGGTTAAGCAGTTAATTATGACTTCCATTTCATTTATATGAGGAAGCTGAACCTCAGAAATGAGAGAATTGTTTTAGGTATCTAGGTGTCACAGAGAAGTAGGAAGATTTTAATCCATTTAGTTCTATTCTGAAAATTCAGAACCTGTGCTACATACTAAAAATGATATTCTTGTAATTCTTGCAAGACAATTTCATTATAATCATCACTTGGAAATCAAGGTTTCATCCAAATTTACTTAAAATAAATGGAAAAGTAAGAGTTTAGAGACATCTTCACTGTAAATGTTATAATTTTATTGTTTAATAATATATGTGTAATAACCCGAGTTGCTTAATGGTATACTCTCGTGTTATCTCTAGTATACCCTATACTGTATTACAGTACAGTATACTATATTTCATATGGATGTGTTTGTGTGTATATATACATACATAGATACCTGAATGTCAGTAATTAAGCAGAAAAAAAGAAGAGAGCACTATGGAATATATCAAGATTTCATCTTAGTTGTGATTACACAAACACTTACATACATTATACCTGGCTCTATTCTCCGTATAGGTTGCTATAACAAGATATTTATGAGTTCTTTTACTTCTATTATGTTATTCAATCTTGTTCAAATAATATATTTTACCTTGGTGTCCTGGTGTTTAGCTTAACTTCTGGTGCATTGAATCTTGATATGTACATGGATAATGATTGAGAGAGATGTCAAAATACCAAAAATAAACACAAATTTAAAGTTAGTCTTCCTGCATATTATTAATATGTATTGTCAAAATAAAGATTAATCTCCATGCTTTCAAAATAGAGGCTTCATGATGTATACCTCTTACATTCCAGCCATGCCACAGTCACAATTGCAGACATGCGTGTACGTTTGTCTGTGTATGTTTATCTTTAACTATAAAGAAAACATGTTCACTAGCTGGATTAACCAAGATGGAAGAGTGAAGATTCCAATAAATTCAATCAGAAATTAAGAAAGGTCACATTACAACTTATACTACAGAAACACAAAGGTCATAGGAGACTACTGTGAGCAACCCTATGCACACAGGCTGGAAAATATAGGGGAAATGGATAAAATTTAGGAAAAAATAACCTCCCAAACTTGAAACAGGAATAAATAGAAATACTGAACAGGCCAACAGTGATAGACTAGACTGAATAAGAAAAACTATTCCAATAAGAAAAAAAAAATCACAAGGTCAGAGAGATTTGATTGACACCCAAATTCCACTTGACCTACAAAAGAGAACTGATACTTGCCTTACTAAAACTGTTCTATAAGTCGAAGAAGGAGGGAATCCTCTCTACTTCATGCTGTGGAACCAGTTCCACTCTGATACCAAAGCCAGGAAAGGACGCAACAACAAAAAAAGCAAACAAATAAGAAAAAAAAATAAAAAGAATAAAACTACAAACCAATATCCCTCAAGAATATATATGCAAAAGTTCTCACCTATGGTGTATCTTACAAGGGTAAATGTGAAATTTACTAGGTGTAGAATATAAATGTCATAACACAATAACTAAGAAAATGCCATGAGGACTATGTTAACCAATTTGATAAAAATATTTCAAATTGTATATAAAACCAGCACATTGTACCCCATGCTTGCATTAATGTAGACAACTATGATTTAATTTTAAAAAATTAAAAAAAGATTAATACCAGCAAACTGAATTCAACAACACATGAAAAAAATAAGACCCCATGATGAAGTGAGTTTTTTCAGGGATGCAAGGATAGTTCATGTAATAAATGTGATTCACCACATACAAAATTAAAAACCAAAACAATATAATCATATCAACAGATGCAGAAAAAGCACTTGATAAGATCCCATAGCCCTTCATGATTAAAAAGTTCTTAAAAATTGGCAAAGAGAGACAATACATTAACATTATAAAAGAGATGTATGACAAACCCACAGCCAACATAATACTGAATGGGTAGAAGTTGAAATTATTCCCCCTTCGAACCCCAGCAGGACCAAGGATGCTCACTGTCACCACTTCGATTCAACACAGTACTGGATGTTCTAGTCAAAGAAATCAGACAAGAGAAATGAAGAGCACTCATATTGGAGAAGATGTAGTCAAACTACCTCTGTTTTCTCTTTTTTTTTTATAATTTTATTGAATCATAATTCTGTACATTGGTGCAATCATAGGGCACGATTCATATACATTCAGAAATGTTTTGATCGTACTGTTACAGATAGCCTTCATGGCATTTTCTTGATCACTATATAAA
>CAUYON010163556.1:0-19943 GCA_963573935.1 Arctocebus calabarensis | reverse complement strand
TCATTATGCCAGAGGAATTACTCACAGACCTGGCCAGCAGAGCGCTCCTGAAAGTCAAGGGGACTGGCTATGCAGCACCTACCTCAAGTCTTGGTGAAAACCCTCGCTGAATCTGGAGGAGGACAAATAGCAAAATCAGTGTCTCAATGTGGATAACACAAACAGAACTGGGTATACTTTAACAAATATATTTGAGAGCATTTAACATTCAACTGTATCAATACTATTTGCATGCTAAAAATTACCCTAAGGGTTAGGTCTGTTAAACACATATCGAAGTTGTGTATACAAGTAAAATGGCTACTTTTCATAGAAAATAACTTCTCTACGAAACTTTTATTGGTTAGAACATAAAGTAATAATATATACAGTGTTAAAATTACAATGATCTAAGATAATGCATACAAAAGCAGTTCTCCAGTACGTTTATGTAGGAATCAACTACATAAATTGAACCAGGACGACACTTAAGAACTTCACTGCAAAGAAAAATTGTGGTAATGGGGGACATTGCAAGGCACCATTCCAAAAGCTCAGACTTACAAAAGTCCTACCTGTAAAACCTTTATGGAAGAGGTAGATGTCTCTTTAAACCTTCAATCATCAATAATAATTAAAAGTCTTCAAAGTATGTTGAAAACATTAGTTTTTATTCAAAACATACAATGTCATGAGAAATCCAGTGAAGGGAGCATATAAATCAGACTCATAAAATTTCTTTTTGAAAATGATGGTACACAAATCCTCCGTGAATCATTGTCAATGAAATCCTTGTCTTAATTTGATGAAGTAGGCAAGAGACGTGTCCAGATAGTCTCTTGATTCCTTAAATCATTCCAACCCACGAGCAATTGAACAACACAAAACACAAACACCCCAATATTCTGCTCTACCTTCTACAACACCTTGTTTGTATTCTGGAGAGAAACTATTTAATTATCTTCTTCATGAAATTTTGTCACAAATGAGTAAACTTTCCTTTTTTTCCCCTTGATCACTTTAATTTTTAATTGCAAAATCTTTGGTTGATTTGAAATAAATGGTGAATTTGTTAATTAAAATATTTAAATTGCATTACCTGAAAAAAAATACAAGACACCTGGGAAAATTTGAATTTCAGATAAATAAATAATTTCATTTATTTAAAAAAAAAAAGAAAGTTCATCTGAAGTGCAGAAAGGAATGGTAAAGAAATAAATTGGCACACACAGGTTAATCAAAACAAATAATAACTGCACAGAGCACACCTAAAAGAGATCATGGCTATTTTGGTGATTACAGAAAACAGCATAGAAAAAAATACTTGAGTCCTTCATCATGTGATGACAGGAACATCCAGTGGGGAAAACCCAAATCCTGCTCTTCCCTGGCTCAGTTAATTATGGACTTGCAGCTCCTGTGCCACAGCCATTGGCCTACAGGGTGACGAGGTGACCTAAGGATGAACCAAAAGCACCTCTCTTTGGGATAGATCTCCCTTGAACATCGTGATGCGGGCCTCACATCTTGAGTTCTCTTTCCATTAGTTACGGTGAGAGCTCCCCCTGCTGGCTGCTAGAAAGAGCTTGGCACGATCCTCTCCTCTCTCGCTTCCTCTCTCACCCTGTGACCTGCACATCCAAGCCCACTTTCACTGTCTGCCATGAGCTCCTAGAGACGAACTTCTCATCTATGTTTCTTCTAACTAGCCTGAGGACCTGTGAGCAAAACAAACCTCTTTTCCTTATAAATTATCCACCCACAGGTATTCCTTACAGCAGCAGACTAAACTAAATGCATTTACTCTGACCTATGTCAATTGAATTCATGTTTTTCTTCACATTTTTCTTTTCTCATCTGTTGTTTTATTAGATTTTTGAGCTTTTTTTGCTTTTAATAACAGTTATTATGTTAGTACCCCTCTTTCAAAAATTACTTACGGCATTTGCGTTTTTATTTGTAACTCTATTTCAATTTAGATTACGTTTTGCACTTACGCACTACTTACTGATACGGTTTTCATTCATGAGAGCATATTTTGTATTAGCATTTCATTGCCTGGGATGCAACATTTAATAATTTCTATGAGACAGGTACAATCGTGTATTTTACATTATCATGCTGTTGCTTTCACCTATAACTGGCATTTTGACTATATATAGCTCTTTCTAGGGACAAACTATTGTGTTCCTCAAAACAGCATAGATATGGTTTGATTCCTTCCATATTTTTACTGATGTGAGTTGATGGCTTGATAGTTCTTCTAGTAAAATTTCTTCTTTGTAATAAAATTGTTTTTAAGGGGATAGAGGAAGAAGATAGGGGGATCAATGTTGCTAAATGCTCATAAATTTTGAGTTTCAAAATTAAAAAGTGTTCATACTATTAATTATAATTATAATCCAATTATTACATTGATTATATTGATTATAATTATAATTTTACCAGCAAAAATACAGGTATTAGCCGTATTTAAATGGGTATTAGCCCATCTTTTAAATTTTGATGGGACCATTGTCTTCACATCAGAAGATTTTTCTTTTAATTTATCTTAGTTTATTTTTAGTGTTTTCCTTTTGTTCTTATCTCTTCTTCGTGATTCCTAATGTTTTACATCTTAATACCCTTTGCCAAATGTGTGAAAAAAGACATTTCTTGTCTACTTTTTTATATTGTGGGAAAAGTTTCAAATTTATATTCATATCCCTTTTGAAATTTTTTGTATAGATTTTTCTTTATTGTCATATGTTATTTAAAATTCTACTATTAAGTTAATTATCAATTTATCTTCCTTCCAAACTACATCATCTTACTTTTTATTTCATTGTCATTGCTGAGAATTATTTTTCAATCTTTTTTTATTAAGTCACATAAAATTACATAAATTGTAATGAATGAATGAATACATTTGTGCTTTTGTGGGATTCAATGTATTGATTATTTATACAAATTGCAATGTTTATATCCTACTAATTAACATAGCTTTTACCTCATTTACTTAATCACATTGTTAAGACATTTGTATTCTATACTTGATAAATTTGACTTATACCCTTCAATATGCTCCATAGGTGTGATTCCACCATTTACCTTTCCTCTATCCAAACTACACTCCCTCCCTTCCCATCCCCCTCTTCTTACTTCCTTCATCCTGGGCTATAGTTGTGATTCATCTTTCATATGAAAGTGTGAGTGATTATAAATTGGTTTCATAGTAATACTGAGTACATTGGATATTTTTTTTTCCATTCCTGAGATACTTTACTAAGAAGAACATTTTCTAGTTCCATCCATGTAACCATAAAAGAGGTAGGGTCTCCATCCTTTTTTAATGCTGCATAGTATTCCATGGCATACATATACCATAATTTATTAATCCATTCATGGGTCCATAGGCACCTGGAATTCTTCCGTGACTTGGCAATTATGAATTGAGCTGCAATGAACAATCTGGTGCAAATATCTTTCTTGCCAAGTGATTATTGGTCTTTTGGATATACACCTAGTAGAAGAATTGCAGGATCAAACAGCAGTTTTACATTTAGATCCCTGAGTATTCTCCAAATGTCTTTCCAAAAGGAACATATTGGCTTGCATTCCCACCAGCAGTGTAGAAGTGTTCCCTTTTCTCCACATCCACGTCAACATCTATAGTTTTGGAATTTTGTGATGTGGGCTACTCTTACTGCAGTTAGATGATATCTCAAAGTAGTTTTGATTTGCATTTCTCTGATGATTAAAGATGATGAGCATTTTTCCATGTGTCTGTAGACCATGCACCTGTCTTCTTCAGAGAAGCTTCTGTTCATCTCTATTGCCCACAATGAAATGGGATCACTTTCTTTTCTGATTAATAAGTTTGAGTTCTCTGTGGATTCTGGTTATTAGACCTTTGTCAGAAATATAACCTGCAAAAATCCTCTGAGGGCTGTCTACTTGCTTTATTTACTGTGTTCTTGGCAGTGCAGAAGTTTTTAGTTTGATCAGATCCCAGTAATGTATTTTTGATGTTGCTTCCATTGGCCAGGGGAGTCTTCCTCATAAAGTATTCTCCCAGGTCAATTTTTTCAAGTATTTCACCTGCAATCCTCTCTCCAAGAATTTTTATAGTTTCATGCCTTAACTCCTTTAACCAGTGACAGCCGATTTTTGTTAGAGGAGAAAAGTGTAGGTCCAGCTTCAGTCTTCTACAAGTTACCAGCCAATTCACCCATCACCATTTGTTAAATATTTCCCCCAATTTATATTTTTGATAGGCTTATCAAAGATCAAATGAAGATAAGTGTGGGTCATCTCTTGGTTTTCAATTCTGTTCCATACATCTACCTCTCTATTTTTGTGCCAGTACCAAGCTGTTTTGATTACTATAGATTTATAGTATAGTCTGAAGTCTAGTAGCATGATTCCTCCTGATTTATTTTTCTTTCTGAGTAATATCTTGGCTATTCAAGGTTTTTTTCTGTTTCCATATAAAAAGAAGGACTAAATTTTCCAGATCTTTAAAGTATGACAGAGGTGTTTTAATAGGTATTGCATTAAATCTGTACATTGCTTTGGGTAGTATAAGACATTTTAATAATGTTGCTTCTTCTCAGCAATGAGCATAGTATATATTTCCATTTGTTAACATCTTCAGCTATTTCTTTTCTCACAGTTTCATAATTCTCTTTATGGAGATCTTTCATGTCCTTTTTTAGGTACACTCCCAGATATTTCATCTTCCTTGGCACTATTATAAAGAGAATAGAGTCCTTAATTGTTTTTTTTTTCACCTTGAATATTGTTGGTATATATAAAGGCTACAGGTTTATGAGTGTTGATTTTGTATCCTGAGATCCTACTGTATTCCTTATACTGTAGTTTAGTCCCTGGGATTTTCCAGATACACAATCATATCATCTGCGAAGAGTGACAGTTTGATTTCCTCTGATCCTATTTGGATACCCTTAATTGCCTTCTCTTGCCTGATTGCAAGACTTCCATTACAATTTTAAAAAGCAGTGGAGACAATGAGAGACCTTGTCTGGTTTTTGGTCTGAGTGGAAATGATTTCTATTTAACTCCATTCAATACGATATTGGCTGTGGGTTTGCTGTAGATGGCCTCTATCAGTTTAAGAAATGTTCCTTCTATTCCGATTTTCTTAAGCATTCTGATCAAGAAAGGATGCCAGATATTATCAAAAGCTTTTTCTGCATCAATTGAGAGAATCATGGTCTTTGTTTTTTATTTTGCTTATGTGATGAATTATATTTATGGATTTATGTATACTGACCCAGCCTTGAGACCCTGAGATGAAACCCACATGGTCATGAAGTATAATTTGTTTGATGTATTGTTGGATTCTGTTTGCTAGGATCTTATTGAATATTTTTGCATAAATATTCTTTAGAGATATTGGTCTATAATTTTGGAGGGGTCTTTTTCTGGTTTGGGGATCAGGGTGATATTTGCTTCATAGAATGTGTTGGGAAGTATTACTTCTTTTTTTATGTTTTGAAAAAGGTTAAGTAATATAGGTACTAGTGCCTCTTTAAAGGTTTGGTAGAATTCTGAAGACTTCTGGCCCCAGGCTTTTCTTTGGGGGGGGGGAGATTTCACATAGTTTATGGTATTTCAGAACTTGATATAGGCTTGTTCAACATTTCCACTTCTTTCTGGCTAAGGCTAGGAAGTTGGCATGCTTCCAAGTATTGTTCTATTTCCTTCAGATTTTCATACTTCTGAGGATAGAGTTTTCATAATATTCATTAAGGATTTTTTTTTAATTTCTGAGGAGTCTGTTGTTATTTGGCCTTTATAATTTCTAATTGATGAAATTAGGGATTCTACTCTTATATTTCTGGTTAGGTTAAGCAAAGTTTTATCTATTTATTGACCTTTTAAAAAAAACAACTTTTTGATTCATTGATCTGTTGCATAATCCTTTTGTTTTCAATTTCATTTAATTCTGCTCTAATTTTAGTTATTTCTTTTCTTCTGCTTGGCTTTAGGTTGGAATGTTCTTCCTTTTCCAGTTGCTTGAGATGTCCCATTAAGTTGTTTGGCTTCCTCTATTTCCATTCTTTTGAGGAATGCTTACAATGCTATAAATTTCCCACTTACGACTGCCTTTGCAATATCTCGGAGGTTCTGGTGATTCATGTCTTCATTATCGTTTTGTTCCAAAAATTTGGTAATTTCATTCTTTATCTCATCTATGACCCAGCTATAATTCAGTATAAGGTTATTTAGTTTCCATGTTTTTGTATGTGTATGCAGATTCCTGTCATTACTGAGTTCATCTTTTATTCCATGATGGTCCAAGAAGATTCAAAGAGTAATTTCTATTATTTTAAATTTGCTGAGGTTAGACTTGTGACCTATGATGTGATCAGTTTTGGAGGATGTTCCATGGGCTTATGAGAAGAATGCGTATTCAGTTTTGTTAGGATGAAATGTGCTGTAGATGTCTGTTAAATCCAATTGTTCAATTGTTAAGTTTAATTCTAAGATTTCTTTGCTTAGTTTCTTATTGGAGGATCTATCCAACACTGCCAGAGGAGTGTTAAAATCTCCGACTATTATGGTGCTGGAGGAAATCAAGTTGCTCATGTCTGTTAGATTCTCTCTTATAGATTGAGGTGCATTCTGGTTGGGTTCATAAATGTTAATAATTGAAAGCTCATCATATTGAGTGTTGTCCTTAACAAATATGAAGTGACCTTCCATATCTTTCCTTATTTTTGTTGGTTTAAAGCCCATTGTATCTGAGAATAAAATTGCAACACCTGTAATTTTCTGATTGCAATTTGCCTGAACTATAGATGACCATCCCTTCACCCTAAGTCTTTATTTATCTTTTATGGTAAGATGAGATTCTTGAATGCAGAAGATATCTGGCCTGAGTTTTTGTGTCCAGTCAGCCCATGTTGTGCCCCTTTCAAGGATAATTTAAGTCATTCATATTAATTGAGAGTGTTGATAAGTCTGGTAGTATTTGAGTATTGAGTTTTTCGAAAGACCAGTGGACATTTTAAATCCTTTCGCCACTGTGGAAGTTGGAAATTGATCTAAAGTTTCTGAGTGAGTTTCCTTTGGAGGTAAATCATTGTGCTTCTCATTGTAGAGGACGGGTCTGAGAATATCCTGGATAGCTGGTTTAGTTACGGCAAATTTCTTCAACATGTGAATGTCATTAAATTATTTAATTTCTCCATCATAAATGAAACTCAGTGTAGCTGAATACAGGATCCTGGGTTGAAAAGTTATTTTGTTTTAGGAGGTTAAAGGTCGATGACCATCCTCTTCTAGCTTGAAAAGTTTCAGCAGAGAGATCTGCAGTCATTCTAATATTCTTCACCTTGTAGGCTATGGTTTTCTTACATCTGGCTGCTTGTAGAATTTTCTCCTTCATATTAACTTTGGTGAAGTTAATTATAATGTGTCTAGGAGATGTTTTATTTGGATTGAGTCATGCTGGGGTTCTGAAACTGTCTGCTATCTGGATTTCAGACTCTCTTACCATGTTTTGAAAGTTCTCCTCTATTATCTCTTGGAGTAGAGCATCTGGGTCTTTCAAAGCAATCTCTTCTTCAGGGATTCCTATAAGGCAAATGTTTGCTCTTTTGGAGTGGTCCCACAATTCTCTCAGGGAATAATCCAGTTTTGCTCTCCACTTCTCTTACTCTTTGAGCATTTGCCTGCTCAATTCTGTTATTGCAGAATTCTACTATATTGCTCATATCTTGGAGGGCTGCAAGTTCTTCCTTTAACATGTTAAAATCTTTAGTGATTTTGTGTTTGAATTCATTGAATTCTTGAGAAAACTTTTGAATTACTCCTTGAAATTCTAATTCCATTTTTACCTCCATTCTGTTTATCGTATTTGCCATCCATATTTTGAACTTGATTTCTGACATCTTAGCCTTTTGTTTGTGAATGCACCATCTGGTATGTCTGTTTTGTCATTTCTTGAGGAAGTTGATATACTCTGATTATTCATGTTGCCAGAGTGTTTCCACTGATTCTGCCCCATGATTATTTTTCACTGTTTGGCTAGATGGGCAGGTAAGATGAAATTGGACTGGGGGCTCTGTGAGTTGTGGTTAACCAGCCCTTTGCCAAGGATCTGGGACTGGTGACTGAAGCTTTTTCCACTACAGCTTTGCAATGGACCCATATAATATTTCAGTCTGAGGCTCTGGGGATCTGGTTGGTGTGGTGCGGTTAGTTGGCTCTGTCTTTTATTCAGCTGGTCTTTGTTTGATCCTAGTGGATCAGTAACTCAAAGTTAAAGTCTCAGCTGTGGAGAAATACAAGCAACTCCGCTGCCCCCGTGGGCAACAACTGGAAGAAGAAAATTGACCCTTCCCATTGCCACACAACCAGGGTACCACCCGAGAGGGTCCTTGGGTGATTGGCCCAGATTAGAAGTTCCAAACCAACTGACCCAGTCAGTACCAAGTCTCAAGTGGAAGAGTTCAAAAGGTCTCTACCAACTAGATAGCAGAGGTCTACTGCCTGCTCAAATGCGGCTTGTTCTAGTGTACTATGGAGTCAGAAAGTCCCACCCAGTAGCAGAGTTGGACCAGGAGGCTGGTACCTCTTTCCTCACCTTGCACATTTTCTACGCCCAGTCACTGGTAACCTCACAGGGCTGTGGTCCTGCTCCCTCCAATAATCAGGTGTGCCAGGCTTTGTGTCTGCCAGAGTCAAAAGAAAGTCAATGTCCCCTCAGCCTGGCCACCACCTCTGCACCAGCCAGCTAAGGGAGCTGAGGTCTGCCTGTCTCAGGTACTCAATGGCAACTGGGGAGTGTTCCACCTGAGCTCAGTCTGAACCTGACAGTGGAAAACAAGTCAATAAATGATTTTCTCCTTCAGCCATCACACCTTTGCCCCAACCACTCTGCAGCACTAGTATCCCTATAGGGCAAGGTCTGGTTTCCTCTGGCAGTCCTCAGAGTTGGGAAGGTGTCTCTCCAAGATTAGACCCCACCAGCATCGCTCTACCTTTGCTGAATCTTCATGGGATGTGTCCCTATGCAGCTCACAGGTGGCTCCCACAGCCAGGGAGATGGCTGTAGCTAAGGTTCCAGGAGCACGGAGTGTGAGGGTTCAGCAGCAGGACTGGGGTACAGTGATGGCTCTGGCATGGCAGGAAAGGGTTCTGCAGCTCTGGCTGGGTGGAGGGCAAGGTGAGTGGCTCTGGCAGGGAGGGCATAGGGTGCGAGGCTCTGGCAGGGTGGACCACAGGGCATTTGGTTCCAGCAGGGTGGGGTGCATGGCTCGCAGCCTCCCCACTTTGTCTGCACTACTGTTAGACTCACTGTTACAGCGCAGATTTTCTACCATGGCCCTTGCAGTGCCCAGACCTGGCAATGAACCACAGACATTCTGGGCTCTGCAAGGGTTAGGCTTCTGGACCATCAGGCAAGGGGGAAAGAGTGGACTGGAAGTTCAAAATGTCAGGGAAAATGTTAGTTCAACTTTCATGCCTGGTAAGAGAGTGCTCAGGGTCACAACAGGGTCCTTCTGGAGAAGTAGTCCCACTTCCTGCAACTCTCTCCCATGAGGCGAGATAAGAGGTCCTCAGTTCACTGCTCACCTGTAGAAAACCTCAGCAAGGGCGACATGCAGTTATCACTCTTCTCAGCTCAGCTCCCAGTCTTCAGCTTTATTGGGTACTTTCTGGTCATTATCCTTCCCACTGGATGGGAGCTTCTGTCTAAAGCTGGCTCCAGTTGGCCATCTTGCCCCTCCTATTTTTCAATCTTTTTTTAATGAAGTTAATTTTATATTTAGTTTTATAGATTTATTGTTGATATAGTGCAAGATCTAGTCATTCTATTTTTTTTTTTTTTGCTTTTTTTTTGTTTCATTGTTGGTTTATCATAAAACTTTTGCAGAACATTTTTGCAAACTGAAGCTTTTGTTTTTACATTACAGAAATGTTTGAAGGTAATAAATTCCATGCTATATATTTCTTTTACTCATTTTTGCACAAGAAGTCTAGCCAGGTCTTGCATTCATGAAAAAATGATGCAGATGGATTCTCCTCAGTCATGCTGACTCCCTTAGATCCTGCCAAGATTTTCTTAAATCTTATATATGAGAATTTGCCACCATAAATAACCATATGATGGACTGAGCATGCAATGGGAAGTTGAGTGTATGTGAAAGTGGTTATTTTATCTTTCTCCTTTGGGTGCAATGAAGTTGCAGCCAAGAGGAAGTTTATACCATCTTCTTTTTTTATAAGAAGGATACAGCATGAACCAAAGCTTGCCTACCTTCCTAGCTCTACTTCTTTTTTTGCCAGAATGAATCTCAGATGTTTACATGCATTATCTTTGGGTGACAATTCATACCCTTGGAGAAGCAAATGAAAACCTTTGGAATAGTCAAAAAGTTCTTTGATAAAAGTGTTCCATTTACTCTGTATGGCTCATGAATAACCTTGGTCTTTGGTCCTTACTGCCAAATGGGAAATATTCATATGTTTTTGCTTAATGTTCTCTAAACCTGTGGCATTACCCAACATGCTTTCTTAATACGAGTACAAGATCCCCTAATTCTATTTGCTTTAATTGGTGATTTGAAATTTAGTATATTCTTATCCCTATCTCTGGTTGGCACTCTGAGATATAATGCCAAAGAGTAAATGGGTAGAGATATATTTCTCTTGTTTTATTCTGGTCTTTGAGAATGGCAAAATCATCTTGCCATCTTGATTGTTTAATAGAATAATGAATAGGGAATAGTAGAAACCTTGTTGCAGAATTTCCAAAATGGATATATATTATTGTTTTGTAAAAACATGGAGCACACAGCCAAATCATGAAGTATCAAGCTGTGGGCAGAATGTTTTATTTGAAACAAGAGGAGAATTTCTGACAGGTATTGTGGTAGATTCTACATAGAAAATCTTCAACATGGGAACTCTCCACTGTCATTGAACTTAAAGTCCAGTGAGAAGTACATATAAAGCACTACTAAATTAAAAGTTCATGTGATAAATTCAAAGACAAGGAAAGTTTATTCAGCCATAAGAATAAAAAGTTCTGGGCCCTGAGCACAGTGGCTCATGCCTGTAATCCTAGCACCACACATGGCCAAGGCAAGTGGATTGCCTGAATTCACAGGTTCAAGACCTGCCTGAGCCAGAGGAAAAAAAAAAAAATAGGCAGGCATCACATTGCGGCAGATGAAGACCAAACTGTGTCACGTAGTTTCCTAGACATAATAATCAGAGTTATATTTAAATCCGTGAAGATCTTATGTAGATATGTTCCTATATTCTCTTAAGTTTTAGTCAATCGTCCTCTTCTTCAGGTATGCTGGATAATTCTTGAGTAAATTCTAGGCATTATGATTTTAAAATAAGTATAGAGATAATTTAAGCTCTGGGTGGTATCACCTTTGTCTAGATAATACTGTTTTGTTTCTGGAAGGCCCATTTGGCCAGTGTAAGATAGTCTTAATCTAGTCTGGGATTGAGCTGATTTAAATCTTGATTTCAGTCTTGGTGAGTGTAGTCTATTTTTAAGTTAGAGCCAAATTCCTGGGGAAATAGTCCTTTGTTTGCCTTGACTGAAAACCTATACTGTTTTTTATGGTTCCTCTTAGTTGACTTTCCCAAAACTAAATTTTTTTTCCTTCTCTGCCCTGTGAGACTGGCAAAAGCTCTGTTCAATGCCTTAGTGACTAGAGTTGCCACTTATAAGTCAGTGGGTATTATAAAAGGACAAACAGGTGAATATCAAGTTCAACTTAATTAAGTGCTTGCAAATATAAATTTTAAAATACTCTACCCAACTTTCCTAATAGTTCTCAGTGATACTGTGTTATTATTGGGAAAGGGTATCATAATATCTCCCTCCTGAAAGATATTTACTAACATTAGTTCGATTAACAGTCTCAGTATGTCGCCCTTGGTAGAGTGCATGGCAGCACAGCTCACATCAATCTCAAACTCCTGGGATTAAGTGCTCTCTTGCCTCAGCCTCCCATGTACCTGGGACTACAGGCACCCACTACAACACCTGGCTATTTTTTTGTTGCAGTTGTCATTGTTGTTTAACTGTCCTGAGTCGGGTTCAAACACACCAGCCCCAGTGTATGTGACCAGCACCCTAACCACTGAGTTATGGGCGCCAAACCAGTTCAATTAACTATTAATGTATTTTCTTTCTGCAAGGAATGCTACTTAGTAGACCCCCAAGATCACCTCATTTCATTTGCTTGAATTGCAGATATGAAATTGACTATGTTCTTAACCCCTTCTTTACAGTTGGCACTGAGATACAAGGCCAAAGGGTGAATGAATGGAGATATTTTTTGTTTTGCATTTATTTCCATCTTTTGAGCCCAAATGCCTACTTCCTCTGTCTGCATGAAGTGAGGACTGAACTCTTCAAAAATAATTTATCAGAAAAATTTTTTTAATTCATATGACTATGGTCATATCCATTAAATAACATATATTTGACTAAGTCTATTTTTTCTTCTATAGTTTCCTCAGCACCTAGTACAGAGCTGAGACAGAATAATCTAAACAGATGTTCAGTGAATATATAAGTAATAACAAAGTATGATAACCTGGATAATCTATTCCTAAAGGATTGTTACATTACTTACTCTGCCTATAAAGTGTTCATTACCTAGTTTTTATAGTTACTGCAAATCCTACAGTGGAAAAGTGTGATGTCACTTTAATAACTTTCCAGTTGGGTACACTGGATGTTTGGGGGGGGTTTCTTTTTTTTTGAGACAGAGTGTCACTTTGTCACCCTCAGTGGAGTGCTGTGGTGTCATAGCTCACTGCAACCTCAAACTCTTGGGCTTAAGTGATTCTCTTGCCTCAGCCTCGTATGTGGCTGGGATTATAAGGACCCACCACAATGCCCAGCTATTTTTAGAGATGAGGTCTTGCTCTGGCTCAGGCTGGTCTCAAACATGTGAGCTCAGAAAATCCATCTGCTTTGGCCTCCCAGAGTGCTAGGATTATAGGCGTGAGCCATCATGCCCTGTCAGTATATGGATGTTTTTAAAACTCAGTGTTATATTCAACCAGGGGTTTTCTGTAAAACCTTGCTCCATATTAAAATACTGGTCCTTTCTTAGTATAGTATTAATTCCTGCATTCAATTCTGTCTTACTTGGAATTCTTCTTTTGGATGAGGGTCTAGGAAGCTGGGCGTGATTTTTGGTTCTGCCCCTTACAGGCTGTGTGTCACAGGAGAACCTGACTTACTTCTCAGCCTTTTTTGGTATTCCAACTCTTGATATCATATGACAACAGAACTGCTTTGAAAATGTTTGTGATTGCTTTTTCTCCTAATGTATCATATAATAGGCACTCTTTAAATACTATTACCTTCCTTTTTTAGCACAAGTAAAGGAACTTTTTACATTACTTTTCTTAACATGGCTTGAACAAATTAATGGTAAAAAATAAAGCTCTATAATGTAAACAAGAATGAACAGCTTTCATTATATTTATATTGTTAATGTATAAAAGCATATATTTTCCAGTTCCTTAAGTATTAAGGAATGTGTTTGCCCCATTTACAAAATATTTTTATGATGCTACTGGCTGCTTCACAGTCTTCCAATACAGACTATACTTCCATTTGTTCCAGAATTCTATGATGTGCTCGGCATCAAAACCCATATTCCTTTACCCTGTAACATTAACAAACTCCCCTGTCCTCCAAAGCACAAATCTTCCAAAAACAAATAACTTGAAGATACAGGATTATTGTTAGGTCCAGAGATAAGCAGTTGTTCCTCACATGTATCCACCATGGGAGTAGATATAAATATTCTTCTCCCTCCTGGGCAGCAAAGGAACTTGGCCGCTGACACCTCCCTCAGCAAGATGCAAGATCACCATTTCCATCTCTCCCCTCTGCCCCATTCTGTCTGTCTTACTCTTCCAAGGCAATCACTTTACATCCAAAAAATATAACATGAGGGATATATCTGTTCTGTCAATGTCTTTGTTAAATTTCACTGAGTCCTGTGGAGCTTTCCTTTATCCTTCCCCCTACTCTTCACAAATGTTTAAAGTGTTCGTTCATAGGTACATAATATAGAAAAGGAATGTTGCAAGAATGATATGACCTGAACAAGAGTGTCCTGATGAGTATTTGGGGACAGTCTTGAGACTCTAAATGTATGTCGAGTTACACAAGTTCTCAGGATATCAGGATGTTTGAGTACTAGCTCCAACACCAAGAACTACAAGAAGCTATCAGATCTGTCATCCCTCCTCCAGTCATCCATTACTGAAGGTAAAGAAATACTTTAGATTACAAGGAAATTGTGCCTTAACACTTTTAAATGAGCACTCCTTTGAAAACTGAAAATATCTGTGACTCCTTCAGCAGTGAAAAATGCATATTCAAAATTTCCTAAAATTTCTGATCTGAAGTATTTAAAGCGGCATGATTCCCAGGACAATGGCTGTGGCTGACTTTGAGCTACCATCTCATAAATTTAATTTTGGAGAGTAGAACACCAGTGCCAGAGAGAAATTCTGAGAGGCAGCATGGTCTAGTGGCTTGAATTTTGGCCTTGGAGTCCAAGTAGACAAAGGTTCAGTTTCTGTAACAGTGACTTATCAGCTGAATGACTTAATCATTTTTATAAATGAGGACGTTAGCTTCAAAGATCTTAAGTCATTTGCTAAAGTTTATAAAGAGTAAGTTGTGAACTCATACCTGACAGGCTCCAAACCCAGATTCTTTTTATTATGTTATACTGATGAGCACAATAGGAAAAACTAACAAGACATTTTCTTCTCATTAACTCTAAGCCCATAAATCTGCTATTTACAAGCTTGACTGAGATAGAGAACACAGTGGCCCAAACACAAATTTAGATTGTTTGGTGTCTAAGTAGAATGAGTCCTGGGCTCTAAAGTAAGAAGTTCCAGAAGTTTAGAGCAAGTAACCCTTCCTGAAGTGGAGGGAAAAGTGCTTTCATATAGTAGTGCCTGACAGGAGAGAGTATTCTGATGCCATGCCTTCCAGTTTCTCTCAATTAATTCAGGTTGAGTATACCTTATCCAAAATGTTTGGGACCACAAATGTTTCAGATATTTTAGGGGTTTTTTTCCAGATTTTAGAATAGCTGCATTATATTCAGCATCACTAACCAGAAAGTTCAAACTCTGAAATGCTCCAAGGGTCATTTTCTTGAGTGCCATTGATACAGGACTGGTGGCGCCAGGACCTGCTGCCTTAGCCCTAGTGGTGTTGGTGTGGTGACAGCCAGCCGAGGAATTAGCGTGCTGGAGGGTAGGCAGGGGGGCCTTAGCAGGCTCTAGTAGCCACAGGGGCCAGACAGCTGTGGAGAAGACACCCGTGCCTTGGTGTCTCCTTCCCTCGTGCACTTCTGGCTAAAGGGGAAACCCCACCTTTTCTAAAGCTGGTCAATTTCCTGTAAGTTTCCAAAGCCTGAGCTTTTGGCCCCCAGCCGCTAAATGGAAGGCTGAATGTCACCTTAGAGGACTCATGCCCTAAATGTAACAATTCAGTTCTGGCCCCCTGATGCTACATGTAAGGCTGGCTGTAACTTTAGAGAACCCATGCCCTAAATGTAACCATTGAGTTCCAGCAAAATAACCTCCTGTGACTATACATATCCCTGAGCAGAGAGCCCAGAGATAGTCACAGACAGGGAGTAAGAAAGCTTGTTCCCCGACCTGGGTCCTCTCTGCCAGGAGCTTTGGCATTTTTATGTTCTTTGTTTCTGTAAGTAAATCCTATCTTACCACTGATCTGTGGTCTGTGGATTCATTTTTTGAATCACCGAGACCAAGAACCCAAAACTCCAGTATCATATTTGGTGACCATGAAGGGACCAAAGACGAAATTCCAGTATCACCATATCAGTGCTCATAAAGTTTCAGATTCTGGAGCATTGCAGATTTCAATCTATTCCAATCACTATATTATTTTACACTCAATGTTGATATTACACTAGCTGTTTCAGCAAAGTAGTCTGCTTTGTAAGAAAAAAAATACACATATATTATAATGATTCAATTTAAAAAACAAGCAACTGCATGTCTTATATATAAACCACTACTTTAAATGTGACCAAAGGAAAAATGGACTTCTGTATTTCTGGTGAATAATTGCCAGATTTGTCATGACTAAGGTCAGTTCCTAGCTCTCTCAATTATTACTTAGATGATGTATGTAGCCTGTAACTGAACTGTGCTTCAATTCCCTCACCTATTGAAAGGAGCAAAGGTGAAACCTTCTTGTAAAAACTAACCCCATTTTAGGAAACTGTTCTTGCAGTTTTAATTCCAAAGAGCTAAGTTTCACTTTCTCAGAAATCATGCATTCTCCCTTAGATCCTGCCAAGAGATCCTCAAAGAAAAATCCCCTCAGCCCAAAGAACCCCCTAAACCCACTGCCCCTTTATACCCAGTCTTCCAAGGAGGAAAGGATCCAGAAACTCTGTTCCCACCACCCTATAACCCCCCACCCCGACTCCTCCCCGACTGCACCATTCCGCAGGACAATGAAGCTGTTCCGGGCCCAAGTATACCGGTGGGGAGCCCCACACACACTTGCCGGAGAACACAGTGAGAACAACCGCGAGCACCTGCAGCAGATACTATGATGTTCCCCTTGCAGGCCGTGGGTCCCCCCAGTGAAGACAGGGAGCAGCTCTTACACTATCAGTCTTTCACCACTAGTGACCTCTATAACTGGAAAATACAGAACCCTGCGTTTTCCGATAAACCAATTGCCCTTATTAACCTTTTAGATTCCATTTTGTTCACCCACCAGCCCACTTGGGATGACTGCCAGCAGTTACTATAGGTCCTCTTTACCACTGAAGAGCACGGCTGCATCTTAGCAGAAGCTAGGAAACCCATCCCAGGGGAGGATGTGAATCCTACCACTAACCCAACCCTCATTGATGTTACCTTCCCTTTGACTCTTCCCACCTGGGACTTCAATACGACAGAAGGTAAAGAGAGATTCCAAGTCTACCACCAGACTCTGAGAGGGGGGCTCCTGAAAGTGGCTTGAAAGCCAACTAATTTGGCCAAGGTAGGAAACGTGGTGCAGGAAAAATCAGAATCTCCTGCTGTGTTTTTAGAGAGGATTATGGAGGCATTTCGTACCTACACACCCTTAGATCCTGAGGCAGAAGACAGTAAGCCAGCTGTAATTATGGCTTTTGTCAATCAGTCTGCCCGGGACATTAGGCAGAAGCTTCAGAAGATAGACAGACTTAGTGAAAAATCATTACAAGACTTACTTGCTGTGGCAGAAAAAGTGTTCAACAACAGAGAAACCCCAGAAGAAAAACAGTCATGGGTAGCAAGAAAGCAGACCCAAGAGTTAGCCAAGATTCTCCTCGCGTCCACAGCTAACACACCAGAAGAGAGAGCACAGCGCCTTCATCAACTAGCAATGGGAGGAGGTAAGGAGCCTTACCCGGGACAGAGCCTAGGTCCTGGCTGCGCAAAGACCAATGTGCCCACTGCAAAGAAATTGGCCACTGGGCTCGAGAGTGCCCCAGCCGACAAGGGACTGCTCCTCCTCTGAAAAGATGTACCCAAACACTGGAATTAAGTGAGTTGAGTGACTAGTGGGGTCAAGGCTCGAATTCCCTCCCCCAGCCCCAAATAACTCTTAAGGTAGAGGGGACCCCTGTCCAGTTCCTGGTGGATACAGGGGCTCAGCACTAGGTGTTGACCAAGACCCTTGGAGCACTAGACACTCGCAAGTCATGGGTACAAGGGGCCACTGGTATTAAGCAATATTCTTAGACTACCCAAAGAACAGTGGACCTAGGTATAGGCTGGGTATCCCACGCATTTATAGTCACACCAGATCCCCTTGTACGGAGAGACCTCCTGACTAAGATGGGGGCCCAGATTACCTTTGGGAAAACTGGCCCATGAGTAACACATGGGCAAGGCCACCCCATCCAAGTGATAACTTTACACTTACAAGATGAATACTGACTCCACCAGTTTCCCCAACCAGGCCCCTTGACACCACACATGTCTGAATGGCTAAAAGAGTTTCCCACCGCCTAGGCAGAGACTGGAGGAGTAGGGTTCACAGCCCATTGCCCACCCATAATTGTGGAACTTAAGCCGATGGCCGAATCTGTATGGGTACAGCAGTACCCTAAGCCTCAGGAGGCAAAAAATGGAATCCTTCCCCACATCCGCCGACTCTAGGAGGCAGGAATCCTGATGCCCTGCCAGCAGGCCTGGAATACTCCCCTGTTACCAGTAAAGAAACCACTGACCAATGACTACCACCCCATGCAAGATTTACAGGAAGTCAACAAGCGGGTCATTGACATTCACCCAACAGTCCCCAATCCGTATTCCCTGCTGAGTTCATTAGCCCCGACTCCAACATAGTATACAGTGCTTGATCTCAAAGATGCCTTTTTCAGTCTCCCCTTAGCACCCCAGAGCCAGGCCATGTTTGCCTTTGAATGGAGTGATCCAGAACAAGGAATCCATGGACAGTTAACCTGGACTCAGCTTCCCCAAGGGTTCAAAAACTCCCCCACCATATTTGATGAGGCACTCCATGAAGACCTAAGCAATTTCCGAACAATTCACCTGGACCTAACCCTTCTTCAGTATGTAGATGACATCTTAATAACAGCTGAAAATGAAGCTTATTACTAAGAAGGAACACGAGACCTCCTAACTGTCTTAGGAGCTTTGGGTTACCAAGCCTCAGCAAAGAAAGCCCAGATCTGCCAACAAACTGTAAGTTATCCAGGGTACATATTAAAAGATGGCAAACGATGGCTGTCACAAGCCAGAAAAGAAACAGTCCTGAAAATCCCTGTTCCTACTTCACCCTGGGAAGTTAGAGAATTCCTCAGGTCTGTAAGGTTCTGCAGGCCTTGGAACCTGCAGGACCAAGGTTCACAAAAATCGCCAAGCCACTATATGAGGCAATCAAAAAAGGCCAGGCTTTCCTCTAGACAGAAGAAAGAGATAAAACTTTCAAAGCACTTAAAGTTGCTTTACTTTCTTCCCCAGTGCTCAGGCTCCCAGATATAACCAAACCTTTCCAATTATATGTAAATGAACATAAAAGAATAGCCATAATCCAAATGCTTAGGCCTTAGAATAGGCCAGTGGCCTATCTGTCCAAAAAGCTAGATCCAATGGTCTCCAGGTGGACCCCGTGCTTGTGCATTATTGCTGCTGCTGCTCTCCTCACCAAAGATGCAAACAAACTCACCTTAGGGCAAGAATTGTTAATTACAACCCCCCATGCCATAGAGGGAGTCTTAAAACAGCCCCCTGACCATTAGATAAGTAATGCCCACCTAACCCATTATCAGAGCCTTCTATCGAATCCTCCCCAGAATTCAGTTCCTACCTAGGGCAGCGCTCAACCCTGCCACCCTCCTGCCGGATCCAGACATGGAGATGCCACTCCATGAATGCACTAAAATCCTGGCCCAAGTACATTGTATACGCCAAGATCTTACAGATCAGCCTCTACCAGATGCTGAAGTGACCTGGTACACAAATGGCAGCAGCTTCATCAGAAATGGATGCAGGTATGTAGGAGCCACAGTAGTAACTGAAACTAACATTATATAGGCAAAACCACTTCCAGCCGGTACCTCAACTCAAAGAGCCTAACTATTAGCCCGTACTAAAGCTCTGGCCCTAGGCAAGGGACTAAAGCTTAACATCTACACAGATAGCCAATATGCCTTTGCAATGGCACACATTCATAAGGTTACTTTTTTTTTTTTTTATTGAATCATAGCTGTGTACATTAGTTCAATCATGGGGTACAGTGTGCGGGCTTCGCTTCACATACAATCTGAGATATTTTTATCAACCTGATTGACATAACATTCATGAGATTTTCTCATTTACTATGTGAAAACATTTTTGATCCATATTTAGACGTTTTCTCCTGACCCTTCAAACATGCACCACAAGTGTTA
>CAUYON010163555.1:0-15167 GCA_963573935.1 Arctocebus calabarensis | reverse complement strand
TTAAGTGGCTCTGTCTTATTTTCAGCTGGTCTTTGTCTTACCCTAGAGAATCTGTTACTCTGGATTGAAATCTGAGCTGTGAAGGAATACCAGAGTTAAGTCACCACAACCCCCACAGGCAACAATTAAAAAAGCCAAATCAAACCTTCCCACTACCACACACCCAGGATACCACTTTGGAAAGTCCTCGGGTGATTAGCCCAGTTGGAGAGGTCCCAATCAATTATCCTAGCCAGCACCGATCTGAAATGGAAGAGTTAAAAAAGTCTCTGGCAACTAGATAGCAGGGATCTGCTGGAAGCTCTTGTATAATTCACTTAGATGCTCTGTTAGCTCAGGAGGGCACCCCCCCCAGCAAGTAAATTAGTCTGGGAAGGTTGATGCTTCCTTCCCTACCTTGCCCCTCTGTGACACCCAGACAGTGGTAACAGTTGTGATCCAGTTTCCTCCAACGAGCAGATGCTCCAGAGGTTTGCGCCTGCTGGGTCACAGTGAGGTCTATGGCTCCACAACCAGTACGCTACTCCCTGTCACTGTTTGGCAGGGGGAGGTGAGGCCTGACAACCTGGATACTTGACAGGGGCTTGGGCAATTCACTCAGTTCCAGCCCTGTCCCTGATTGATGTTGCTGCTGGAACAGAACAAGTTCGCAGAATTTATTTCTGTCAAGGTATTTTCACTGATCAGACTGGGGTTGCCAGTGGGTTTTACTCAGTCTGTGAGTTCCAGCCCTTTGTCTCAGCTTTCATCCCCTGAGGGCCAGGTTAAGCAAAGCAGTAACCTCTGCAAGTATTCTAATCCCTGGGCTCTGTCCCTGCCAGACGGTACCACCTCAGGCAAATCCTTCACGTGCCTTGGTTGCCAGGTCTGCTCTGCTGGCTTCAGAGAAGCCACCTGCTTCCCCTGGCTGCCCACAAGACTGGGAGTGTCTCCTCAAAACATCCCCAGGGATGCAGCTCTCCTGCTATGGTTCCCGGAGCTGGTTGCTGTTTTGTGCCTCAGGAGACCCTCTTTCCAGCTGGGTCTGCTGTCGGCTCACTCCCTTCTTAACACTCCTGAGCCAGAAAACCAGCACAGTTCAGCAACAATCTATGCCGATCCACACCCCTCAAGAAAATCTCCAAGAATCTGGACTCTATGGGGAACAGGCCTCCAGACCTCAGGGTGAGAGTGGAGGGGAACACCAGGAACACCAACTTGCAGGTCCAGAGTATTTACAGTTTTATGTCTGGCTGGAGAGTGCTGTGGCACCCTAGTAGGGGAAAGAGGTCTGGTTTTTAGAGGGTCTCTCCCGTGGGGTAGAGTGGGAGGACATCTGAACCCTGATCGCTTGTTTGTATGGAGGTATGGAGTATACTGCAAACCTCTCTGATGGGGGAGGGGACTCCCATCCGCTTGGTGATGTGCTCTGTACCTTTGTGTTTGTGTCCTCGGGGTCTCAGTTCGCCCCAGCAGGGTTGATGTGTGCTCTTCAACCTTTTCTTTTGGCTCAGATCCAAACCATCAGCTTACTTGCTGAGTTTCTGTCCTTTAACTCTCCTTCTGGATGGGAACCTCTGCAGAAAGCTGGCTACAGATCGCCATCATGGCTCCAAGAATAAGTTATTTTAAAAAGGAAATATGGTTATGTTTGAGATATATGGTATCGACAATATAAAAGCTTCTTTGACAGGAAAAATTTTCTGTACTTATTTTTTAAAGAAAATTTGTATTTATTAAATTGATATCTAAGAAAAATATGTGATGTTTATATTCCAGGCAGATACTGACATAAATAAACAAACAAATAAACAAATACAACAAAGTAGATATAATCTCAGTTTGCATGAAGCTCAATGCTTAGACAGCAACAATAAGCAACCATCAGGTGACAAGCCATTATAAATTACATGGATGATGACAATGCAGTGATAGAGGATAAAAGCATTCAGATATGGGACCTTTACTCAAGAACAGGGGGCAGGAGGTCTTCTCCGAAGTCCTAAGAAAGGAATGGTGATGTCAGCCATGTAAAGAATTGTAGAAGTTTGAAACAGTAAAAGAAAAATTATGAGAAATGATCCTGGTATGTGAAATAACTTCCTGGATTTGAAGCAATGAGAAGAGGGAGGTAGAGTGGACATATGGATTGATCCATAATATGAGAAGGACAGAAAAGGGAGAAGCCACAGCAAGAAGAGGTTCAAAGACCTTAATAAGATGTTAATTTATGTATAATATCACAAATCCCATTCAGTTATTTTAAAAATGAAAGCAACGTGACCTGACGTATTTTTTAAGAAGTTTACTCTTAGTGTTGAATGAACAAAGTGATGAGGAAACAAGAATAAAAGAAAAAAGTCAATAAGTAGATTAATACTATCTTGAATAGAAATAGAATAGGTTAAAATAAGGTTAGCATGGCGGAGACAACTGATAGCCTTTTAAATTATGGATTAGATAAAGATGGCAACCTAGGAAGCTATCAATCATGGTTTTAAAATTTCTCATATGATCATGTAGCTAGATGTTAATTACATTTTTTTAACTATTAGAACACTGGAAGACAAATAGGTTGGGATTGAGATAATTAATAAAACCAAAATTTGTTATTTTTACTTTTGAGATTGAGTTTTTAATTACCTTTTAGATAATGAAGTAGAGTTTTCAAGCAAGCAGATGGATATATAACCGTAGAGCGCAGAGGAAAGCTGTTGTCAAGACACATGAATTATGGAGTCCTGAATATGTAGTTGGTGTTTAAGTCAGGAAATTAATGTGATAACCTATTAGGAAATTTTACTAAGAATAAAAAAAGAAGCTATATGCAAAGAAGATAAGAGGTGAGAGAAAGATAAAAATGAATTGTGTAATTTTTATTTATTTATTTTTTATTTCAGAATATTATAGGGTTATGAATATTTTGGTTGCATGAATTGCTTTTGTACAGTTTAAGTCAAATTTATAAGAGTGCCCCTCGCCCAGATAGTGTGCATTGTACCCATTAAGGGTGGATTTACTCCCCCCATTCTGCCCCTCCCATCTACATGCTTTCTGTTGAGCTTTACTACCAAATGTGCACACAGGTGTATATAGGTTAGTCCAATTTAATAGTGAATACATGTGGTGTTTGTGTTTTCATCCTGGAGAAACTTCGCTTATGAGAATGGACTCCAGTTCTATTCAGGTTGTTGCAAAAGATATTTGTTCACAGTTCACCACTTTTTTAATGGCTGAATAGTACTCCTTGTTATTTATAATCCACTCATGTATTGATGGGAACTTCCGTTGGTTCCACATCTTTGCAGTTGTGAATTGTGCTGGACCTCATGACTAACTATGTCAAAGGCAGCTGAGAATTCATGCAAAATTAGACAAAATAGTAGCCACTTTTAGGTAATGCACAGTGTACTTATCCACCAAAATCCTCATCTCAGGTTCTAAGAGTGTGGCTAATTGACAGCCATCAGCTGGCAGCCTCTTCCAGACATGGCTGACATGACCATTATCTTCCTATGTCATCCTAAAATCAACAATTGGACTATTTGGAGTTTTATTTTTCCTGTTCTTTTCCTCAACTGGAAATAAATCAGAAACTTTTCAGTTTCAAGAGGCCTTATTAAGACTATACTCAAGCTACATTCTGTTTCACTCAAATCCTAATTCCTTACCTTCCCTCCCTAGTAGTGCATTCCCCAGTAAATTCCCTACATGCCAATTTCTATCTCAATGTTTGCTTAACAGTTGACGATAGTAGTTGGTAGAAAAAGTCGACATCCTGATGAGATTTTAGAACTGGACCATGAACTGGCCCAATGGCAGAAGACCTCATTTGGTGGTGGTAGAACAGAAATAGCTTTGCTTAAGACAGTAGTGGAATGCTTAAAACATTCATGCCTGGAGAACTGGGACAAAATAAACTGGACAGAAATAATACTGACAGGCACAATATTACCATTCATTTGAAAAATATAAGGAATTAGATTGATGGCTTTTGAATTGGATAGCTTTTGCTTGGAGCAGTTTCCTGAAATTTGTGGAGAAAGATAATAAAGGTTAAGGGTAATTAATCAGTAATTAAAGGTTATATGTGAAAGCCAGAAAGCCTCCTTGGCAACATGCAAAGACATTCTAGTCTCTTGCAGCTAGAGGGCAGAGAAAGCTGGGGAAAAAAAAATTAGGACCAGACTTAAGCTTTTGTGTAACAGAACTTTAAAGAATGTTACCTTTTCAATGGGATGGGTCGGTTGTGTCAAGCTCAGAACTCTGCCTGTGATATAATTCAACAAAAGTCTCTAAAAGAGAACATCAACGCTGGTGCATTAAACTCTAGATTGTCCTGAATTCTCAAGGTTCAGAAGTGGTATGTCAATCTTCCTTTTTGGAATGTAAGAAACACATAACCACATCTATATATGATGCAGAGGACTTTGCCCTATAAAAAAACAATTCACCTGGGCGGTGCTTGTGGCTCAAAGGAGTAGGGTGCCAGCCCCATATACCAAAGGTGGTGGGTTCAAACCCAGCCCCGGCCAAAAACTACAAAAAAAAAAAAAAATTTCACCCTACTACAGTCATATCCAGCTTCCCTCCCTATAGTCCATTCTTATAAGTGGAGTTTCTCAAGGATGGAAAAATAAACACCACATGTACTCACTATTAAACTGGGACTAATCTATTAACAACCATGTATGCATTATTATCCTATGAAGCCTTGCACCAACAAATGGAGCAGAGGGACTATAAATTCTGTACTAGCCACAGTTACCAGGAGTAGCTGAGAGAGTATATAAGAGATGGAAGATCTGGGGTCAAAGAGAAAAACTCCTAAAGTAAGATAATGGACATTTTATCGATATGGTAATGTGTTTCCTGATATAGGTTTTAATATCCTAGAAAGAGATCCCAGAAAAAAATACTAACATACTACTAGAATGGCTCCTAGAAACTTGGAGAAAGTGGGAGTCCATACAAAGTGAAGGAGAAATGCCAGAACTGCCATAACAGATGACATAGGAAGAGATTTAAAAGTCCAGAAACTTAGGCACGTGAGAAAAATGAATAAGGCCAGAAGTCTCACTACATAATTATATGGCACCACAAAGTTTGGAGGGCATTTAACTTACAGTGGTAATAATGCCCAGTGAGATGGTCACCAGCATTAATGAGCCGCTTATGGGTGGCTGCCCTCTCTAGGCTGAGGCTGATGTTAGAAGATGTGACAGAATTGAGCTTTTTCTGTTTTCAATGAGGATCTAGGCATCTAAAATGCTAGAGTCTAGTGGTAGTTCTTAACTATCAGAAGCATTGTAGGTACAATTATCATGATAAGTGGGTTGTCTGAATGGCAGCAAGGAAGATTTGACCTTTAGAAAGCTAAAATGATGCTTAATAAAATATAACATCCATACATGCGAGCTAGAAAGGCAACCAAAAAGGAACTACTTAAAATATTTAACCCGAGGAAACAAAAAAAGTACATTCAGGAGGCTGATGACAGTTGGCCACATAGAAAGGCAGAATCCCAGGTTCCAAAACAAAGATGTTTTCAGACATGAAACTAATTGACTTAAAAAAAATAAGGCTGGTGCATTGGAGAAAATATCCTACAACATTATAGCAAGTATATATAATAAGGAATCTCTCAATGCTTTCCTCAAGGAATGTACAGCTATAGTTACTTTGGAAAATGTCACTGGTATGAGGAGACCATTCTGATGTTTGGAGGAAAATAGAAACAAGGACTGGGTAAGACATTGATCTACAGGATTTAAAGAATCAACATGGTAATTATGTTAAGAGAGGGACATATAGAAGTCAAGTAAGGAACTGATTCCTGGCATAGGGCCAGCTCAGAGTGATTCCTCAGGGTACAGAGACTCATAATGGCCATCACCTTTAATGCATTGCTGGGGTAGACATATGGGTGAGTGGCACATCA
This sequence comes from Arctocebus calabarensis, assembly GCA_963573935.1. Classification (NCBI taxonomy): domain Eukaryota; kingdom Metazoa; phylum Chordata; class Mammalia; order Primates; family Lorisidae; genus Arctocebus; species Arctocebus calabarensis. The sequence goes on along the minus strand of CAUYON010163555.1, from coordinate 9,247 downwards.
CTATCTCAACTTGTGATTTAAGAGTAATTTTATTGGAAAAAGTCACATGAAAGACCCTGAAACTGTCACCCTGTCATGCCTTCAGGTTAGCTAAGATTCACATAGACTAGACAAGAGTAAATAGTTCCAGTCTGAACCAGAAGCTGTATGAGTTTCTTGTCTCATCACCCATCACAGTGTAAGTCAACTGCAAAGAAACCTGGATGGTTTACTAATCCAGATACCACCACCACAGTACACTATATTGATGACCCCACGATAACAATAAATGAGCAAGAGTTAGTGTGTCAGAGGCCTTGGTTAGACGCATGTGTTTCAGGGGTTGAGAGATAAACTCTATGCAGCTTCAGAGGACCACCTTAAAAACTGTCCACCAATCAAGAGGCATGAACTTAATTAAATAGAATGATTCAGAAAGGTCCCCTCAGGCCCATGAGTGTAATTGGCCACTCACTTGTTGGCAACATGGACGCCTGAATGAAGTAACCGTTGTGGTGGCTGGAAGATAAGCATGGCTTCAAAAGCTAAGTCTCCCACTCCCCAATACACTCTCGCCCTTGCTGCTGCAAAATGTCCAACTTCCCAACAACAGACTCTCGATATCTAAGCCCTGGGATATAAGACAATTCTTTTAGCCAGGTGTTAACAAACTATGGCTCATGGTCTAAATTTGGCCCCTTTCGTTTTTGGTAAATAAAATCTCATCTGAACTTACCACTCCCCTTTGTGTGTGTATTTTCTATGGTTGTTTTTGTGCAGTAATAGTAAACATGAGTTTGGGAAAGAGACTTAAATATTTCTTATCTAGGTCTTCACAGAAAAATTTGTCAATAGCTGCCCTCGAAGACCAACAGCCACATTGGTGGCAAATTGACCTCATTCTATCTCTTTCTTCTTAAAACTGAAAATGATTCTTCTGACTTGAATGAACAAGTCACAAAGTTTCCGGTAGTGGATTTGCTTTCTCTACTCAAACGTCTCAATCAGAATGAGGCTTACCATCTAGGGACATGAAATTCCACACATTACATTGGATTCTATTAGGTCTACAACCACAAGCTGTAGGTTTAATAGAGCAATGACAGAGAATTTTGAAGATGTGGCTGAGATGCCAGCTAAGAAATGTTACCCTCCAAGCCTGGGGCAACATTCTCCTGGGTATATTATACAAATCTGATTCAACCACTATTATATGGTGCTATGTTAAGCTGAATATATGAATTCAGAAATAAGGGTGAAAATATAAGTAGCTCTGTTTATCAGGGTTCCCAGTGAGAACAAAAATTTTCCAAATATAGGCACAGGGTCTTAAAAGGAGTATACTTTCACTAAGAGAAATGGAAAGAATCCTATTTTGTGAGAGAGAAAGAGAGAGAGAGAGAAAGAGAAAGAGAGACAGAGAGGAGCACTAAATACCAGATTCGCCCTCTTAACACATTTAAAGTTCATAATATCTTATTGTTAACTATATGGAATTATTCACATTGTATAAATTAAATTTTAAATTCATTGCACAACTTCCTATATCTCCCTCTCTCCATCTCTTGATAGCCATTATTCTATTGTCCCCCCCTCCCAATTTAGTTGAAATCCTACCATTTGCAACAACATGGATGGAAATGGAAGACATTATGCTAAGTAAGTAAAATAAGTCAGTCAGGAAAGGACAAACGTCATATGAACCCTCATATGAGACATCTATTGCAATTTTAAATAAGCTTGTTGCCTGAACACTTTGATGGATGCATCCCAAGGGGCCTGCTATCAGAGTCACCATCCCTGCATGCATAAATTACCCTGTTTATGTGACTGAAGTAGTTCTGCTGTTAAACAATGGGGATAAGGAAGGAATATACTTGTCATTCAAGTAAGCTAACTTAAAAGGATAATCATATTCCTTTTCCAAATTTGATGGTGAATGAGTAAGGGCAGCAGTCACAATCTTGTCTCATCATGCTGATCAGGGATTCAGACCACTTAAGGATGAGCTTCTGGGTCATTGTACCAGATGAACCTGTGGCACCAGTAGAGACACCAGCCAGAGGGTGAAGGGAATCTACAAAAGATAACAGAGGAAGGAGCCTCAAAACTAGATGCTCCTAAAATTTATGCTAAGCAGTGAACCTCTGACTTGCATGTGAAAATTTTAATGGATCCTGTGAGAAAACACCCAGATCCTCCTTCCATCCTTATTTTCTCAGCTACTGAAAAGTAGCTTTGAGAGCTATTAGATCACTTAGGAACTTTGCTCAAAATTGCACCCCTTCCCCGGGGTTCGACTCATCTAATTACTATTGAATGTGAAAGTATAAATATCCTACATCCATTCCCTAACTGAGGACAATTTTAATGATCCCACTTGCAAGTGCTTTTTAATTTTTCTATTGAGGTAATCTAAATATTTTTCTACCTTATACCATTAACATGGTAAATTATGTTGATTTTTTGCTGATAAACCAATATTTCATTTCTGATGAATTTTACTTGTTAAAATAATTTTACAGTTGATTAACTATTAATATTTATCTTGAGGGATATGAATCAGGACCTTTTAATAATATATTTGTCAACTGTTGGTATGAGGAGTATTATGGTCTCATAAAATAAGTTTGGATACATTTTATTCTTCATTTTTGTGTGAGATTTATAAAATTTTCTTTTTAAATGAAGAATAGAATTCATTAGAAAAATCATCCAGGTCATGATTTTCTTCTTTTTAATTTCAGGTTAATGTGAGGATACAAACAACTAAGTTACAATATTTTAATTTGTTAGGCAGAGTCCCTCATGTAGTTGTGTCCATAATTCTCTTTTTGATAAACTTTTTAAGCAGTTAATATAATTTTTTAATAAATGTAGAGCTAATAAGATGGACTACTATCTCTCCTGTAAATTTTAGTGAATGATGTTTTTCAAAGAAAGTTTTCATCTAATTTCTTGAGGTTATCATCATAAAATTATTTTGTTTCTCTATTATCCTTTTAATATCTGTTGAATGCCCCATTATTTATTTATGTATTTGTTTATTTTTAATATCCATCTTTTATTCCTAGTATTATTAATGTGAGTTCTTCCTCTTTTTTCTTCATCATTTTAATAGGGTTTCATTAGTATATAAATCTTTGATAAGGTCAACCTAGGACTTTTCTCTTACGTTAATGCCTACATTTATTACATTATAATTACATTATAATATGATTAATTTTTGTTTATTTATTTAGTTTAAAGACAGTCCCACTCTGTCCCTCTGGGTGGTGCCATGGCATTATCAGAGCTCATAGCAAACTCAAACTCTTGGAGTAAAGCAGTTCTCCTTTCTTAGTGTCCTGAGTAGCTGGAACTATAGGCAACCATTAATTGTTAAAAGTTTGTTTCATATTGTAAGAGTTGTGAAAGTTTTTAAGTATTTCTAAGCACTATTTTGGTTGCATATTAAATTTTTACATGGCATATATTTATTATAAGTTAGTTAAAATATGTCCTAATTTTCTTTGGGACTTATTTTCACCAGGGATATTTATAAACATGATGTTTAAGTTTAGACACTTAGGATTTCCCCCATTATTTTTGTTATATACTTCTATTTATTATTATTATAGCTCAGAAAACATTATCTGAAAATTTGAATCTTTGGAATTTTTTGAGGTTTATTTAATGACCCAGAATAAAATCTTTCTTGGTGTAGATTTCATACAAACTGGAAAAAATGGTTGTTCTGAGTGACTGTAATGTTTTAATTACCAATTTGGTCAAGGACATTGGCATTATTAATTCTTTTATACTTTTCCTTAATATTTTAATATTTTTTCCTTTTAATATCTTGTATCTTTTTCTTTCCTTATCAATTTTGCATAGAAAAGATATTTAATTATCCAACTGTAATTTTTTATCATCTCTTTCTCCCTTTAATCCTAAATTCAATAAATTCATGTTATTAAGTACTTCCACTTATATTTTATTCATGAATCTTAGATTTTGCCATTCTTAACTTTCCATGAAAAGGTAAATGAATACTGCCTATCTCATACAGAAAGGCCTCTGATAGCTCTGAAGCAAGAAAATTGACTACATGCTTTCACATAAGGATTGGTACTGAAGGTATAGTATTCAGTGATTTTATTTTTTGCTTATTAAATCATTTGTGTACATTAATGCATTTATGGGGTACAATGTGCTGATTTTATATACAATTTGGAGGGCTTATATCTAACTGGTTAACAGCCATCACTTCACTTACTTAATTGCTGTGTTAAGACATTTATACTCTATTCAGTGATTTCAGAGTTGGGTTACATCAATATTTTCTTTTTAAAAGTAAAGTTCTTTCAATGAATAAAAGTATTCAAGTATTCTTTGTAATTACAACTCTCTAAACAATCAATCTCCTGCTCCTTTTAATCATACATACAAATAAAACATCTAATTATTTTAACATTGGATTACTCTTTATAATAAACAATGTGAATTAGAGTAATGTCTAAAGTGTCAGTGCCTTGATTTCTACTGTGAATGCTTTGATGTTTATTTATTTATACTGGATTTTTGATAAAACAATTTCCCATGTTTGTTGCATCTATAAATCTTAAGAATATTCTAAGTAATTTTTGAAAAAAAAGATTTTTCTGTATTTGTTACATCTGTAGGGTTTCTGTGCAGTTTAAAGTCTCTAATGTTGAATAAAGCTTGAACACCTGTTGTAATATTTGCCTTCAATATAAATTCTCCTGAGTTCACTAAGTTCTGTATTGCCTTCAATATAAATTCTCCTAAATTCAGTAAGTAAAAGTAATGCATTAGTCTTTATATTTTTGATATTTTTTCAGCATAAATACCCACACTTTTAAAGGCTTATCTTTTGGAAATGTTCTTTTCACAGTTACATTTATATCAATTTATCTAGTATGAATTCTCTGATTTTGAGTAATTGATGAATAGTTATTAAAGACTTAACTTCATCATTTACATTTGTATGGTTTCTCTCTGCTGTAAATTTTCTTCCATAAAGTGAAGTTTGAGAACCAGGAAAAGATATTTTCACATTCTTTAAATTTGTAGGGTTTCTCTGTAGTATGAATTCTCTTTTGATAAATTAAGTTTGACCTGCAGTAGGTGCTTTTAATTCATGATTATTTTGGATGAATTTAGTCTTTAATCATCAAGAAATAAACTTTATTGTCAGTGGTAATTCTAGACATAAAATCTGTTTTCCTTGATATTAATAAAGGTACTCATTTTCTTATATGAAAGCCTTTAACTTTTGTCAGCCTTTAACTTTTAACCTAACTTTTAATAAAAATGCATTTTTCATAGACCTTATAAAATCTGAATGAGCAGGAGATTGCTTGCTTTGAGAGCTATAATTACAAAGTATACTTTTATTCATTGGAAGAACTTTAGCTTTAAAGTTCTGGTAATTCTTCTAAACATAAGATCTGTTTTCCTTGACATTAATAAAGCTGCTCTTATGTTCTTATATTTACTTCTTTCATTATATCTGTTTTGTCAGCCTTTAAATTTTAACCTAATTTTTAATAAAAATTCATTTTTCATAGACCTTATAAAATCTGGACTTTTTTTGGAAAATTCTTGCATTAAATTTGTGTGTTAATCAATTACACTTAATGGAATTTCATTTCTTCAGTTTGAAGCTGTTTGTATTAAATTTAAGTGTGTTTATTAATTATACTTAATGGAATTTCATTTTGAAATGATTATGTTTAACTCTATCATATTATTTAAAATGTCCTGTTTTTCATGTCTGTTTTTCATGAACTGTTTTCTTTAAAAAAATTCTATTTTTCTTTCCTGCCTTTTTTATTCTATTTGTCTATTTTTTATTTTCTGATAGTCTTCAGGATGTACTTTTTCATTGTTTTATTTTTTGGTTTTTAGATCTTAAACTGTGCATCCCTGTCATAACTGAATCAGAGTCAGTGAATATTTTCCATATTAGGCAAAATACAAGAAACTTACAGTTTTTTATTTCAATTTAACTCCTCTGTGGCTTGTACTATTGGTATTAAAATATGTTAATACAATAGTATAATGTTTGTGCTAAATGAGGTTTGACAATTAAGTTTGCCAACTTGCTACCATGCACTTTCATTGGCAATCCCGCACACATAGTAAAGTTTCATAACCTTGGTATATCAGTGTCTCACAGCTGTACTTTTATTGACATATGGCAATGTCTTGTTGAGTGGCATTCATTATTGTTGTTGCATCTTTTTGTATGGCAAGACGAGACTGTTGGAGCTTGAATTAGAGTAACAAACATTACATTCTTTTTAAATTTGGCAAGAGTAGAGGCAAAAATCAATGACATGTTAGTACAAGTTTGTGGGAATAATGTTATGAATAAAATTGCAGTGTTTAAATGTATTAAACATTTTTCTGAGAGGAGAGAAAATGCAACTAACCAATTAAGAGAGGGCAGGGGAGCCAAGAACAAGTGGAACTGATGAAAACGTTGTCAACATTCATTTAATTGTGCACCAAAATTCTCACCTGACTTAGAGAACTATAGCAGATCAAATAACTTTGATAGCAAAAAAGTTAAGAAAATCTTAACTGGGCAGCACCTGTGGCTCAGTGAGTTGGGTGCCGGCCCCAAGTACAGGGTGGGGTGGGGCGGGGGGAGTCCAATCCTGCCTCAGCCCAACTGCAACAACAACAAAAAATAGCCTGGCATTGTGGTGGGTGCCTGTAGTCCCATCTACTTGGGAGGCTGAGGCAAGAGAATCGCTTAAGCCCAGGAACTGGAGGTTGCTGTGAGCTGTGTGATGCCACAGCACTCTACCATGGGCAATAAAGTAAGACACTGTCTCTAAAAAACAAAAAAGAAGAAGAAGAAGAAAGAAAAAGAAAGAAAGAAAATCTTAACTGAAAATCTTGGCATGAGAAAGAGGTGTGGAAAAAAAAAATGGTCCCAAAGAAGCTCACCAATGAACAAAAGCAAAAGAGAGGCAAAGGTTGCCCAGACCTTTTGGAAAGTCAACACAATGTTATTACTGGGGACATGAATGTACTAATATTACCCTAAAACAAAATGTCAAAGTGCACAATGGTAGTCAGCCAATTTTCCATCATCACAAAATTCCAATGTTGCTAATCTTTTTGATATCAGAGAGATTGTGCATTACAAATTTGTATCAACTTGACAAATAGTAAACCAAGCTTATTATGTGGAAGTGCTGAAAAAGTTGCATGAAATAGTTTCGTGAAAATGCTGAAAGGAGGGAAGTTATTTAGTGGGACCTCACCTAATTTGCACAATGCAAGGGTACATGTCAAAAATATTAAGAGTAGAGTATAAATGTCTTAGCACAACAAATTAATACGAGAGTGAAGGTTATATTAATCAGTTTGATGTAAGAATTCCAAAGTGTATATCAAATCAGCACATTGTACCCCAGTTATGATTTAATTAAAAAAAAAAAAAAAAGATGAAAATGACCTGAACTTTTCACCAAGAAGTCATGGATCTTGCATCATGATGTACCAGCTCACATGGCACTATCTGTAAGGAACATTTTAGCCAGTAAACAAATAACTGTATTAGAACACCCTCCCGACTCACCTGATCTAGGCTGCAGGGACTTTTTTCTTTACTCAAAGATAAAGGAAATATTAAAAGGAAGACATCTTGATAACATTCAAGATATCAAGGCTAATACAATGACAATTCTAATGGCCATGCCAGAAAAAGAGTTCCAAAATTGCTTTGTGGGGTGGACTAGGTGCTGGCCTGGTTGCATAGCCTCCCAAGGGGAATACTTTGAAAGTGACAGTAGTGATACATGTATTCAGCTATGAGGCATGTAGCACTTTCTCTAGGATGAATTTACAGACTTGATTATTGGACCTCATATTTTAAAGCAAAATATAAGTAAATATGAATTCACAGACTTGATTATTGGACCTCATATTTTAAAGCAAAATATAAGTAAATATATATATGTGTAACCAGTATGTTACAATTTGTATTATTTAAAAATTTGTTTATCATTTGAATCTTTAAAAAATGAGAAGAGGAGCCAAGACAGCAGACTTGAAGCAACTTGCACAAACCACTCTCATACAGAGGATTGAATGTGGGAAGTAGTTATTTACCTTCAGATTGATCTTCTAGGAGAGAGCATTAGGAATCAACAGAGATGTGGCAGAAAACATTGAAAATGAAAGAGAAGGAAGTGAGTCAACCCATTGGCAAGATTGGAAGTAGCCAAGGAAGGAGCCTGCATGTGTGGAAGGGAAGAAGAGAAAACTCCCAGGCTCCACACTACCCTCATGGACTTTGCAATCAGAACTACTAGAAGGCCCCTCCACTGCAACAGTCATCCAACTGGATACAGGAAGTTGACTAAAGATTGTGCACAAGCATTGCTCCAGAGTGAAGGAAGAGCAGCCTCTGGTGGGTTTCTGAAACTTGGGTGTTTCACCTGATGTCATTTTGAGGTTTCAGTTCCAGAGTAATGCATCTACCCAGGAGTTAGACTCATCACCTCTTCATCATCCTTGCTAGCCTGGGTACGCTCATGCATCCTGTGGGTGGGTGCTTCATAAACCTATTCCTCCAAGGGAACTGGATAGAGCAGGTTCTCATGAGCCTGTCCCCATTGCTGCATCCTGTGAAATATCACCACTGACATCCATGGGAAGAGTGACTGCTGCTTAATTGCTCTGCCCTACTTAACTGTGAAAACAACAAGGGAACAGCCATATTATAATACTTATAATAATATATATTATGCAGGAGAGTAGTGTTAAAGGCTCACAACACACTGCTCCTCTCCTGCCTTGTCAGTCTTTCAGAGTAGGACTTAAGCATACCATCTAGAGACTTCTCCCTCTCTTCACTAAACAACAGAGCTCCTGGTAGATAGCAGGTGTGCCACAAGGGGATCTGTTTTGAGATGAGAGAGGAGGTACCAGATGAGAAGGAACCAACATAAGAACTCAGGCACTGTTAAAAAGATAGGTTGTGGCTCGGCGCCTGTGGCTCAACGGGCTAAGGCACCAGCTACGTACACCTGAGCTGGCGGGTTTGAATCCAGCCCGGCCCGCCAAACAACAATGACGGCTGCAACCAAAAAATAGCTAGGCGTTGTGGCGGGTGCCTGTAGTCCCAGCTACTTGGGAGGCAGAGGCAGGAGACTCGCTTTGGCCCAGGAATTGGAAGTTGCTGTGAGCTGTAATGCTACGACACTCTACCCAGGGCGACAGCTTGAGGCTCTGTCTCAAAAAA